>PNEQ01056327.1:0-20029 GCA_003012365.1 Medauroidea extradentata
ACCTACAGCCAATCGCGTCTCTCGTGGGTGACGACGACAACAAACCCTGCCATTCCTCCGTATCCATTTATTGTATCCTTTTTAAATTCGTACACATTAACATTAATGTCTCTTTGGACTTATTTACAAAATTTTATAAAATTCTAATGACTAATTATAAAGTTAATATTAAATTGTACAGCAGGGGGGTGGGCGTAGCCACGCCTCTCGGTGCCCTAATTTTCAGCATTCAAGCCGCGCGCCCCTCGTCGGCTCAAGGCTGCTCGCTCGCTTTCACCCCATGTTTTCGCAACTTTCCCTCCCCTGCTGTGTTGAACGTCAATCTACCGTAACATAAAGGCCACAATCCTCCGGCCATATTGCGCCTCTCGCCAGTACTCAAAACTGAATTACAAATTAATTATTTTAAACCAAAATTTGCAATTGAGACACACAAAACATACAATTCTAATCATAATGAAATTTCAACTGGCTTTCTACGACTATTCTAACATAATTTACAGTATTTACAATATATTTGTTGTTTATTTTCATTTGAAGGCTATATGCCGGTTACAACCTCATGCATTTTTTTCTCTCTACAATAATATTTCTGCAATTTTCATAAACAGTACAACTTAGACATTTGACATGTCATTATACAAAAGTTAGGATATACATTTTTTATATTCGACTAAAATGTCACAGTCAGTTTAAGATTGGAACCGTATCTGGTAAAAATAAATAAATAAATGTTTTGCTGCGTAGCTACTTTATCCGGATCACGTGTCTATTAGAACGTGGTCTGTATCACTTTTCAGTGGGACCATTTCTTGTGAAGTAATTAATACCTAATTTTTTCCTCCGTCTTTAAGTACATCCTTCCTCTCCCCATTCTAAAAAGGTTGCCTTGTCCGTAGCGAAGAAGTCTGCTTCTCGTCCAGTAAAGAATGGTGCTCGCTATCCACCGACGTATATCCTTTGGGCAGTACGACTCACCTTATCTTGCCCGTACAGCCACCGTACAAGCCCTCTCACTTTGGGCAAGTGGACGGCCTCTTGTCCCGTCAAGTGTGTGAGTGGCGTCTGTCTGTAACCGAGCTAAGTGGCTCGGTCTTCTAATAATATATGAGAGGCTGCCGCACTGTCCGTCCGGGATATGTTCTTCCTTCGCCTTGGGACATCGACATCGATGATTATGAAACACGTTCAAATTGTTATTAAAGGTCATTCGGGATCAAATGAGAACTAAAAATTTAACCTTTGAAAAATATCAGTAGGCGTTACTGCATACAATTCAATATTAATTATAGTTGCCATACTGCTTTTATGGTTGGCAATTAAATTACGCGATATAGTTCCCTGTGTTTTCCTATTTAAATAAAACAATACAGAAAAAAATCCAACCTAAACCGGCATAAATATATTTCATATAATTAATAAATAATTTATTTCACTAAACTGTAACGATTCACACTGACTTCACAATTTATGTTACTCGCGCAAGCATCAAGTGACGTGTCCAGAGAGGTTAGACACGTCCCGTCGTTAGCCGGTACGTGCGGAAAGATACAAATTTGCTGAAAGTAAAACTTTAGCAGGGTTATTTTTAGTGCTCACTTTATCCCGAACCGCCTATACAAGTGAGTGTGCGTGTGTGTATTGGATGTCCAGGAACAACCTTTTTTAAGGCCATGATCTCCCGTTTATTTCAAACAGTTGCAAATAATTCAAATATTTTTTTTAACCAAATGCTTTGAAAAAAAAAATTAGACAGTGTACAGTCATACGATACACAATTTTACCAGACCGTTTTTTTTTTTTTTTTTTTTTTTTTTTTTTTTTTTTTTTTTTTTTTTTTTTTTTTTTTTTTTTTTTTTTTTTTTTTTTTTTTTTTTTTTTTTAATAATGTACCGTTTGCGAGAGAAAAATTATTTTGCTTCATTTTGGCTTATTTTCACAACAAAATGTGTACTATTTCGGGGGCAAAAATCTAAAAATCAGTTTGGTGTATTGCAACAGAAAAATTCATATAGGAACGTTGATATATACGTGTTAAAACTGCCAAAGGAATTTTTGATATATGTATTAATTTGCATTACAAAAAATATTTTCGAAACCACTGCTAAACTAGGGAGCGAGGCCTTAATAAGCACACCACGTGAGTCCTGAGCTAAATTGGAGTCGAAAATGTTTGTGGCAAAATGTACGACGAAATTTTAAATGCATAACGTGGCACGTAATATAATTAGAAAAATCTACATATTAAAACTTTAAAGGTTTGTAACATTGAAAATATATAAGAAAATGAAATAATATGTAAAGTTAAACTTGTTTGACAATCTTGTAAGCAACTGTTAATGTGTTTCCTTGACACGTTTATAAGGTTCGTGCATTATTAATTCGTGTGTAAGCTTAGAGAAATATGATTGTATTTTTGATGTATGTTCATGTTACCGGGTCCAGTTGAAGAATGCGTTAACTGCGCCCATAGTAAATAAAGACAAAATAAATAAATAAATAAAACACAGCGCTGTCGTTAGCTGCACTCCACGGATAACTTTACTTATCGTACTACTGGAGTGGTGTCGTAAAAAAACCTGTTAGCGAGCACACTGACACGCATTTTAAGCGCGTGGCGGGCAGCGCTAACATTGAGAATATGTCATGGAAAATTTAGTTGAAGACGAACAGGACAATGGTGGCAGAAGGCACCGCGCTGCGGGGTGACTACCTAATGTTTTCATTACTTTTGGTAGTATGAGTATGCTTTATAAACCATCGAAATTTGTAATTAAATAATGTTATATATATACATACATACACAAAAAATACACATATACATATACGTACATTTGATTTTCTGTTTTTTATCTCGTAGGAAAAAATTCTATCTTTTCCCAATTTTACGCCATTTTTCCTGTTTTTATTCAATTTTCTCGCCCCTTTCCCCCTCCTAAACTTCAAAACCCTAGCGTTGAAAACCTGCTGTGCATGTTTATTCCTGTCGGAGAGCCACCGTAACTGTCGTTACGGCGTTTCAGATTGGATTTCGAATGTAATAACAGAGGTATGGGGAGGTTGAAAGTTTTCTCGGCGGTTGCCAGCCGGGAAGCTGCTTCAAACAGGACGTCCGATCTAGGTAACTTGATCAAATGAGAGAGGAGGAGGTTGTAAAAGATGTTTGCGGGTGCAGGTGCGTGGAAGAAGTATCGATCGGCCAGCCATGCTGCTTGCTAGGGCTTCAGGTAGGGATGGAAGAACATTGGCAACACTGTGTTTCGTTCCTTCTCTCCTTGTGCTGGGCTCAGCCAGGCGACAGCTAGTTTGCTTCCCCTCTCTACACCTCTCACCATGTTGATACAACAGTTTTACAAGGGAGGGAGGAAGATTGGTGCCAGGACCCCTGACAGCTGTCGGGGCGTTTCCCCGAGCCACCCTTCTCATCTCATCCTTTCCCCTTCGCGACTTTCGTGCTGGCCTGCATTGCATCTGATGTAGGGACATGGCTTCTTATGGAGAGGTGTGCACAATATAGTTGGCTGGTAAAGTCAAGCAGTCTTGACGTTATGTTTTCAATTCACTAAAAACCTTAAGGTAAAGTCAAAATGACCTCCAGTTATATTAATCAGCTTCACCCACACAATTAGTGTCCCTAATTAATTATATCAATAATGATCTCAAATTAGTACACGTATGGTGTGTTAAAACAAATTTAAACTCAACCCGACGAAGACACAGTGTATATTGTTTGGCAGTCGTAGAATGTTGAACGATTGTCACGATGAGTGTTTTCCCGATTTTTGCTTAGCTGGTGTGAAAATTCCCCTGTCGAAAGAGGTGAAAACACTAGGTGTTATTTTCGATGTAACACTTTCTTGGACGAGTCACGTAAGCACTATTTGTGGGCGGTCATATGCATCTTTACACACACTATATAGGCTTAAAAATGTTCTTCCATTTCATACTAAGCTAACATTAGTACAGTCACTTATATTCCCCATTATACGATTTTTATTGAACTTGAAGCCACGTGATCATGTGTCACCATTTTACGACAAATTAAATTTGCTACGACTAGACGAGCGACGTCGTTTACACAGTCTTATGCTCGCGTACAAAATTATCTCGTCATATTTAACAACACCAGATTACTTACGTGCTCGTCTAAAAATTTTGGGAAATGATTACAATATTAACCCTCGTGCGAAAACGACTTGTTTAACTATTCCTGCTCTTAAAACTCAGTCATATGACAATTCCTTCACTGTTTCTGTTGCAAGAGCTTGGAATAATTTACCTTTGAACATCCGGAATTCGGCAACACTAATCACATTCAAGCGCAATACGACCAAGCATATCAAGACAATTCGCCGTTGATTCCATCAACTCGAATCACCCACACATTAATAAGGCCTTAACTTTTTCTTTACTGCATTACGTAACGAGTTCTATAATTATGTATATATTTCTGTCTAGATTTTATTGAATCAATTTTAAAATAAGATATTTTATTATTGAATCTAGTGGTGCTGTCTCAGATTTGTAAACTTTTCTTCTAATGTATTTAACTGCACAAGTCATTTGTATTATTTATCTCATTCTTGTTTGTTAGATAACTTACAGAAAATGTATGCTGTAAGCTGCAAGTATATTCCAGGACTTAGATTAGTTTTCATTTAAGTTTTGTCGTAGCTGTCAGCTTATTTTATTTTAACTACGTCAATTTTATATACTTAGTTACTATTTTCTATTGTTTCTAGTTATATTTCAACTCATTTTATTGCTACCTTTCTGCATATGTGATATTTGTTTAAAATCTGGTTAAGTGTGAGAGAAAGCGTTTTAGCCTTAACTTCGCCAAGAAAATGAAAGACGAAATAAAATGAAAATAAACCAATAAATATATTTGTTATTATGAAAAGTATTCGTTCCTAAATTAGTTTTGTGCCGGTGACTTTCCAAGTTCTTATATTAAAGTTACAATGCTAGTCATTGATTTTTATGCATATCACTTTAGATTTATAATCAGCCACATAATAATTTCAAATTATATAACATTGTTATCTGTCGTCGTTTAGTTTAAGTTTGTAAATAAAGTTTGGTTTGTTTAAGTGTGAACAAAATGCGGCATGGTGGCTTTTTCATACACTGAACCTACAAGAGTTTACATTTCCTTCACATAAAATCGTAGTTTATAACAAATATAATTAATTTAAATTAGCATGACATGAAATGATTTTTTAAAAAATTTAGCTCTACACAATAGTAAAGTAATAACTTACAGGAGAAATATTGCGCAGGTGCCTTACTTTCCAAAATATAATTGTAAATAAATTAATTAATAAATGTATGTGTGTCTGCAATAATGCAAATAAGAAAGGGAACCATTACGTATACACGTACACACACGCGCTTGAAATGTCTTAAACTTGCAGCCTCATTATTCTCAGTCACTAGGACGACTTAAGTAATATTGATTGATTTCTTTATTACATAAATAAAAATTTTTTGTATTTCTGTGTTCAGGATTCAGAGTATGCCAAAATTCGCCAATTAATTCAAAGATAAAATACAGTATAAGAAGTATATTTCGAAGTATTGTTTTACAGTATTATGCAGTACTGGGATTTCATGAAAAATAAACAGCTATGTCTTGACTGTACTCGAAAAGTCTAGCAAGTTTATTAGAGTGTTAGTTATTAGATGAATTTTTTGTGGTAAATATTTCCATATTTGGATCTTATTTTCGTAATATTTATGTGATGTAACCTTTAATGTCAAATATATAATTATTTATAGCACATTTTCCTTTCGGGATATTCGCCACCCACCAAGGTGATCCGGGTTCAATTCCCGGCGGGGTCGGTCCCCGGATTTTCGCATATGGGAATCGTGCCGGACGATGCCGTTGGTCGGCGGGTTTTTTTCGGGATCTCCCGTTTCCCCCTTCCCTTCATTCAGGTGCTGCCCCATACTCACATCATGTCATCCCTCACCAGCGCTGAAGAGCTCGAATCTCTCACTCACTCCTTTCGGAAAAGGATTCTTAATCGTTTTTCAACTGTTGTGAGGTATGGCTACTAATAACGTATGTGTTTTGTGTATTGACGAAATACTGAACAGTCACGGAAACTAAAAGGCAAATTTCAAAACATTTAGTTGTGTATGCGGCTTTAAATTACGGGAAGTGTTTTAAGTTTTGGATACGACTGTGAGATACTAACTTTTAGGACTACGGTATACGTATCTTGTAGAAGGGCGTGACTTACGGTGTGGCAACAGTGTCAGCAAGAGTAATTTAATTGGTGCTTTGAGCTCGAACGGGGCAATTGTTTTCCTCATTAATCTGCATGAAGGACTGCTTGGAAACGTACTGTGTCGAGCGGACTACTGGAATACTCAATCGTCAATAAAATCTGAACTAATTCAACAAAGAGACTTTTTTGCCGAGTAGTTATTTTATCAGCGGGCGTTTATTTATATAGCATTGCGCGGTAGTATGCTCTTTCGAATACAACAATTAGAAACGGTTTTTTTTTTTTAAATAAGGGCTTGCAATTTTAAAATGTACAAAAATGGAAAACTGTAATTTTTATTATTTTTAATATGATATCTAGGCCTCTATAATAACAGCATTTCGAAAATACTTGCGTTTTGAATTGAAAGTAATTGTACTGTTCGAAAATCTCTGCGCGAGAGGTTTACGGATGTTACAATTATTTTCAACATTTACGTGTCTAATTATTACGGACCCCTGATTTACACGAGAAGCCTTCCGTATCAACTTGTTTCAATACGTTACGCGAACATCTGCAGTTCTGATCCATTGTTATTTGCAGAGTGACTTTGTAGAAAGTTTCCCATTTGTATCAGTCGGGATTAGATCATTGCGATACCATAAGTCTATGATGTGCAGTAAAACGTTTAGACACGTGGGAGTAAAAAATCATCCAATCATTGTCCATCACTGCTTTAACGATAGTTATTTTTTAAATCTTAAACGAGAACAATTATAAAAAAACTGTTGCACAGTTTTGCTTAAAATAGTGTGTACCATATTAACTAATTTTTTCGAGACAAAATACACATTGATTTAAGTTAATAATGCAGTTAAGGAAATCCTCATTTATGAACTAATTTGTTATACAGTTGTACAATTTTTGGTCTTGAAAAAAATTGGCTAAATACATTAAACAATTTTGAACAAACCTTTACAACAGTTTTTCGATATCTGCTCTCGATTAGGAATGGAAAAATAATTACTGTAAAAGCAGTACGGCTGAATGTGTGTACTCAATGACAAGAACTGGGAGAGAAATCGGCCTTGTCTTTGGTCAAGAAACCAACCCAGCATTCGCCTGGAGCGATTTAGGGAAAGCACGGAAAAAAAGAACGTAGGTTGGCCGCATCCAGGAATCGAACCCATGTTCTTCCGAACACGAGTCCAACATGTTACCATTGCGGTTCCTCGCTCGGTATAAATTATTATATTTGGTAAATGTTAAGAGGTGGCAATTTAACCTTTAACTTTGCCATTTCATGTAAAGACGAACTAAATTAATTGCCGATTCCACTGAGCGCGATTTAGAAGCAGCGGTATGCATTTCGTTAGTATAAAATATTACTTTTTTTTTAACTAAAGAACATTAGAGCGACCATGTATTTTTTATTCATATGACTTCAATAGGCCTTAAAATCCCCGTTTGGGAGGCGATTGGATCTTCTTATCATGTGTCACCAGCTGTGAAAACACTGTGCGGTAAGTTACCAGGTACATTATATTACACGAATGAGTGCACTTTTTTTACAGTTGGTAAATGTGTATGCCAGAAACTACATGTAATATTTTATTATATATTTATGTCTTTTAAAATGGCCAAGTTAAGTCTTTTTGCCCTATCTTACACTTAACCATCTACAAACCACGTTATATTACATTTACATTTGGATAATTACAAACTCAAAAATAAAATTACGTACAAAAGTGAGAACACCAATTCTACGAACGTTAAGTAAAGTCAAGTATTACTAATAGTGCAGAACACTAACCTGAAATATTACATAAGAAAACTAAAGGTAAACGATATAGGCCCAAGTTAAAAATAGTTGCTAAGAGAAAAACTACCTCAAACAGTAACTACTTAATTGAGTAAAAAAATATTCGTATGAGTAAATATATCCATACATACGTAACTAATTAAAAACAATATGACCTAATATTAATTTTTTTTTTTTTTCGTTCTATTTCCGACAGTTTAACAAGCCGGGAGTTTTGGAGATTTCTGCAAGTTGGCTGGTACTGTTGGTTCCAAGCTCGATCAACAGACACGGTAAACGAACAGACAATGCCATGAAACACTGTATCAACTTAATGAACAATCAAATGAAGGTAAATAGGAAGTGGCAACACAGTAGACACTGGAAACTAGATGGTAATGCACGTCGGACCGCAGAAAGCTGTACCAGATGGGTTGTCGGAAAAGTACACCCATTCGTGGGATATACTGTAGTGAGGCCACCGCAGATACGGCAACCCAGCTACTTTTTTTACGGGCGGAAGAGTAAAGTGAATAAGGAAAAAAAGATATAAAAAGGGATAGTTTTTGTTTGTGCTCCAGAAAATCTCGTGCAGCGCGGAGGAAGGGGCCTGCGTAGACGCCGCCAACCAAACTGCCACCACGTCGCACGTCTGGCCGCTGACACACGCTCTCAAAATTACCTCACCCCTCCCTCCCACTGACACACGCACACACACGCGTGCGCGTGTTTGTATGTGTGAGGCAGGAGCGGTAAGGTTGTCGTTGACCGACCTGTGTAGTCTAAGGATGCTGGTTTTTTGATGTTTGAAAATCGGCTTCCAGAGCTGATGCTTTTACCGTGAAATTATGTACCATGTGCAGGGTCGTTCGTTGTATTTTTTCTATGGGACATTAAGCAGTTATCCTACTTTTTTTATTTACATAAAGTGCATAGTTGAGTCCAGTCTGTGTTTCTCTATTTTTGTTGTACGGATTCTGTTGGTATTTTTGACGTGGCAGCAGTCTAAAACGGACATTTTAGCCATTTTGTGGACAACGTTTCTAAGTTTAAGTTATGTTTCTAAGGATGATATATAGAAAACAAAAATATTTTCTTTTCGTCGATAAAGATACTAAACACACGTTTAGTAGTATTTCTTAATTAAAAAAAAACCTAATATGCTGCAGCAGTGATCATGTAGCAGCTGTATTGGGCTCGTTATAATTATGATCGCGCATGGAAGCGTACAACGACGTGCCTGGAGTATTCTCCTCGGAGCCTACGCCCCTCCCTCAGCGACGTGATGAACCCGTCTGTATCTCAGGAGGCTGTGGGAGGGTGCTGTGGCGTTGAGTGGAGGGGTAGGGTTGTCATGCACGTGTGCACGCCGCAGCCCAGCAGGCGGGATGGATGCCTGCACGTGTTTTGTCAACAAATGTTGTCGTTGCCAAGCCTTGCAGGAGCCCACACGTGCACTTTCTCTTCACCCCTAGAAGCACCCCAGCCGGGTACTTATGTGACCCATCACCCGAGTCCTCGAGGGGAATACTACAGTCTGTTCAGTGTTAAGTTACTACTTCTAAAAATTTTGTTGCTAGGAAAAATCTCGCTTAAAATTACTGTTTACAAAATAACGAAACACAGTTAGAGGCAGTTATCTCGTTCTTGTTAAAAACCTAGGCAAATTCGAAATTAGAAACGGAAATAATAATAACAATAATAATAATAAATCGTCTTTGTTTGGCACAGTTAGGAATTTTTGTCTTTACTTACACTACTAAGCCTTCAGAAATAGTACACAACTACTGATACAAATTATTAATTAATAACACTGAGATATAAATAATTTATTCAAAATAAACGTGGAAAAATACTCAAAACTAATACGTGTCCCATCGGTCAAACACTCAAAACTCTTGAGTGTTAGCAGGTACATACATTAAAAAAGTTCGACAGAAGAACTTAAACTGATGTCGATTTGCAGGCAAAAATCAAACTAAAAACTGCATAAACTATTTAAAAATGCAAATATAAACATGAATATATTAACCGTTTATATTCCATCCGTGTTTGTAATACAATATATATACGTATGAGAAAACTTAAGAATTATGAGCACTTAGATATGTTTCATGCAGTTAAAGATGTTTTCGTGCATAATATTTACATTTTGAACTAGTGAGTTATGAAACAGTGAACTGTTATGTGTAAATATTCAATTAATAAAACGAGATAGGGACGTACATAATACGAGAACAGAGAAGAGATTACAAGATATACAGTAAAAGCGAGAAAAGTCATAATTAAAATTAAGTTTGTTCACACTGCCGCATATTCAAGCATTCATTCAAAAATATATTCTTTTAGAGACCCTGAGCATGCAATAGCGAGCTCTAACTTCTATTTAAACATCATCAAACAATAAACCAGCGCCACATATGTTTTAAGTCCTGCTCATTCCAGCACCTATAGCTGCAGAAACTGTAAATGAAAGTGAAAATTATTTGGTTTTGTGGATTGGAATTGGACGTTTACTCTCTGCTTTTGTGCGAATAGATAAATAATGATGCTAAGGAAAGATATTTAAGGCGATTGCGTAAATATTCAGGAGCGTTTTCATGCAGAACTTAGTTTAGGAGCAATATGATCGCTGTATCTAAGGTTTCAACCGCGTGTTTAGGTGATTTGCACGGTCTCCGTATCGTTGTAATAATCGATAATGTAGGAGTACTACAGTAACAGTACTACTTTTTAAGTTCTCAAGTGTCAGAACAAGCAGTGGCTTGATTGACCCCGGTAACAAATTAGTAAAGCGCTGAATAGTTCAGGTGTCATAAAGACCTTACTGCAAATGTAACAAGTGTGAGAAGCCCATGTTCAACTACTACAACCAGATTTTGTACATTACTTGTTATGTTAATGACGATTTCTTTAATTAATATACAAAATAGAATAAATTTAATGTCATAATTCTGGAACATCGGATGACAAGTGTAAAAGCCCAGTGGTTTGACTCCTGAATGACACTGTGGTTGAAATTCGTGTTATGAATTGGTCAACTAAAATTTCAGGATTTTTCCTTGTTGTTCTATAAATGGGCGGGGAAGGGAATAGACTATCCAGGCAATCCGGGTTCGATCCCCGGTGGGTCCCGGCATGTGGGAAACGTGGCGGACATTGCCGTTGTCCGGCGGGTTTTCACGGGGAACTGTTTCCCCCACCTCTCTCATTCCTTCGCTGCTCCACACTTATCTCATGCTCACCTCATCCATTCCTCTGGCCGGAGGGCGAATAGTCGGGCCAATATTCATCCCGCCCTTCCCTCATACACAATTTGACCCTGCCCGAAAGCGGGATCACACAGTGGATTTTCAGATATGCCAGACGTGCGAAATATTTGCGGACATAGTTGACCTCAAAATAATGTTTATATAATATAATGGGTTCTAATAATGAAAGTATCATTCCGTCATCTTCGGGAATGTGATTTATTTTCGTAGGTTTACACATTTGTAGCAAAATTTACTACTCGGTATAAGCACGACTACTTGACTTGAACTTATTTGCGTTAGCTCATAGGAAAAATTAAATCGAATCACCAGGGTGTCTACATTCTGGTGAGTCAGGGGAAATTAAGATTGGTTTGGGAACGTCAGAGATTTTACTTAAAATCCTAGAAAATTCATGAAATTCCCCAGACATTCAGTAATTTGAAGGGGAAAATGTCACGCACCAATTTGCCATCGCCTAGACTGTAGAATTATACATATTTTTTTCGAATGGAGTTCAGTTTACAGTCATACACACTATAAAATGTGTATACAAGGCTTATTAATTTTATTTCTATAATTAAATTACATTTTCAAATTCTTAGAAATATTTTTTCTTTCGAAAAATTGGAAAGCCAGCAAATTATTAAAAATAATTATGTCAGGGAAAGTCAGATTATGCGAAAATTTGCCGTCCACCGATTTATTATGCTAACGTTCAGATAATAGTTACATTATGCTTATTCATTAACTGTGCAGTACAGCCTCGTGTACAAATAAACTTGAGTTTTCCCACTTGCTTTATTTCACATTGTGAGGTTCTTTTTTTTTTTTTTTTTTTTTTTTTTTTTTTTTTTTTTTTTTTTTTTTTTTTTTTTTTTTTTTTTTTTTTTTTTTTTTTTTTTTTTTTTTGCTGCAGTCGAATAGGTTTGGATGCTCTCCAGAAATACTTCGGTCGAAAAAAAAAACTAGGAGCCTTGGCCAGACACAAAGAGGCCTTTCATTTAAAAGAGCCCATTAATTAAATGTCATTGTGTGTTGAAGTGCCCGGACTTCCGATGCTAAGATGGAAAGCTACGCCGTAAGAATGTTTTGTGGGTTAGGTAATGTTAAGGGGCCTCACTATCAGCGTTTTATGTGTGTTCCATCGAATTGCATATCTACGAAAAGATCACACACTTCATTCAAACTATGTCGCTATAGTAAATATACGGCAAGTTTATTGGAATCATTTTCGAGCCCCTCAAATGACAAAAAATGGCTATACCATACCTGGGAAAATAACAACAGCAAGTTACAAGCTAAATAAATATATTGGACATACGCCGTTGCAGCAACTGGCCAGTTGCGAACAAGGTTATTTTGTTTGTTTGTGTGTATGTATTCTCTTGTTTTCTGTGGCACACCATTTGCTGCAATGGCGTATGTCCAAAATACTTCTTTAGTTTGTCTGTGATACATGTCGTGACTTCTTGGATACGTGTACGCTTTACCCTGGTTACTGTTTCCACTCCTGAAGCTGAAATGTTGTCCTACCCGCCCTACCATCGTGGTTTTGAAAACGCGTATGTAATAGTATTCACTGCGTCAGCGTGTTTCCACCCTCCTAGACGTGGTGCCGACATTAATGTTGAGCGGTCGATCTCGATCCCCCGCCGAGGGGTTGATCGCATTAAGTTATTCCCCGGATGACCTTCTGGCGAGACGTGTCTCCTCCCACGGGGGCCCTGAGGTCAGCCCTCCTACTGGCGTGGTGCCGGCCTGACCTCCTGGCGACCTTTCTCCAGCGTCGCGGCGCCCAAGTGGGTGGACGACCAACCACTGCGACACTCTGCGCCGTCGATACGCGCGTCTTTCCTTGCTTCTTCTTACTGTGCATTCATCACCTCCGAGGTGGCTCACTTATAACTCCTTATTACGTATGTAAAGAGTAAAAAAAAGTGACGATGTACTTTAAAAGTTACTTTCCTAACCGTTAGAGCTGGCGTTTTTTTGTGAAATTAATGGACGACTTGAAAAGAGGCGGAGCTTCAGTCAGGTGTGGGATGCAATTCCTATCTCCATGGATACCGTAGCCGAACATAAACTTCATTTAGCTGTTTGGCGTCAAATGTCCCGGATGAGATGTACGTCAAGAATATTGATTATTTGTTTGGAATTTGCCGTTTTTTTTTCAGGTAAACATTAATCTTATGTATTTGCGTATCTTAACCATGAAGTAGAAACTACTATTTTTTACCCTTGCGTGCAAATCTATGAATGCGCAACTTTTTTGCTTTCTGCCATTACCAACTAACAAGTCAGCATGTCTGTAAACAAGCTTTGTTTCCCACAGTACTTTTCCCCTGCGGTGACGTCAGGGGGCATGTACTTCAAGTCGTCCATTATGGATAGAGCCAGTGATTTTTGATGAAAGGTATTTTACAACAGATTGTTTCAATGTCTTACGTGCACACATACTATTCTGGTTCGTGGTTATTGGCAGAATATAATAGGGCGGAGGCGTGGCTCATTTGACTGCACCAACCAGAACAATGTTACCGCGACACTACACACGTCCGTGATTTGCAGGTAGGACCCCGAGACGCCGAAAGTTAAAAACATTCAATCTCTGACCATGAAGCAGAGAAACAGATGTGCACATAAGGCATTGAAACAAATTGTTGCAGAATTCTTTTCACCAAAAATCACCAGCTCTATTAACCACTTTGTAAAGAGGTCTGACTCAGTTGCTAAATCGTGTTATCTGGAGACAGGCTGGAATTCACTGGCCCTTGCTAACTCTGATGCTCTCCGCGACTTTATTGGTAGGGACTCTTGATTTTCGCGGAAAGATTTCTGCACAAACATGTTTCATTGTACGTGCACCTTTACAGTTTTGTTTCGTTGTTATTGGCAGCTTGTCTTTGTGTTTCTCATTTGACTGTACCAATCAGAATAAGGTTACTGCGATACCACACGTTTGTGATTTGCAATAAAACGGTACAACACGTAACCGTTAAAAACGGTCAATCACTGACAAGGAAGCAGAGCTGCAGATGTGGACATGAGGCACCCAAATAAACTGATACAGAATTATTTTCAGTGAAAACAGGAGTCCCTATAGTTATTGACTCTGTGACTTCGTTCGTTTATGTGCTCGCATTATATGATAGTAAATATTTTACATCTGATCTTGTATCATTGGTTGCAAAAGTCCTTCACGCGTGCACACCTACTGCCGGCCAACATCACAAATCAGATGAACACACTATTACTTGATGATAACACGGAATGTGTAGTTGTCTGCCAGTGGCTCTCCGTCCTAAGCTTGCAACTACCAAGTGATATAATTAATTACTTCTCGATAGATAAATTTAATAAAATTACTCGTTCAAACAAAATTATCTTACTTGGAAGATTTTTCTGCCGCTAAACAACTTCTTTATTAACGATTCGACATTTTAACTTCTTAACTGCAGAGCTTCGTAGCCAGAGACACAAATTAGTTTGCTGCGATGCTGTGTGAAGGGTTTTCGAAGCCGAGACTGCAAAACACGTGGTAGTTATTCCTTGGAGAAATAGGCGACGGCGGTCTTAGTGGCAACAGGGTTGCCGAATTTGTGGGGCTATATTTTGTAAGTGTGATCATGAACGATTCCTGTCTATAGACATTTATTTTCATAGGTGGAGCTAGTCTCCTGTTGAGATGAGACATGGCCGTCTTTAGTGGAAGGCCGGAGTCTTGAATGTGGCATCAGTGCATCGGGGGCTGCTGCCTGTCACTTCTTGACTGGCCTAGTCTCTGTAACGTGTCTAGATGTAGTTTTAGTGGCGCGTACGTGTCTACACTTACAAGGGAAGATAATGAGCGACCGGCAGTATACCTCCGATGCAGCGTTGCCACATTCAAGACTCCGGCCTTCTACTAAAGACGGCCATGGATGAGACAGATTCACGGCCCTTTTAACAACTAAGCGGTAAGGGTGAAGTGAGGTGAAGGGACAACACAACATCCATGCCCAAGCCGGGATTTGAACCCAGGACCTCTCGTATAATAGTCGGACGCCTAACCGACTACACTATGGAGGGCGGCTAGTCTCCTGTTGAATCTACAGATGTCTTATTTATTATCTCGTTGCGGTTCACGTTGCTACAAAATTTTTAAGTATGTTTTTTTTTTTTTTTCAGTACAGTAAAACCTATCTACAAATGTATTTCCATCCTCAAAAACACTCAAAATTTCCTACTCGTACCTACCCCCAACCACCATCACTACCACAACCACCACTGCCACCATCACTCCCCTCCCGCATTTTTGTTCGTGTAGCAGTATCGCAGAAAATTATTTTTGTTCGAAAGTGATGTCGTGAAATATGACTGAGGTAAGACAAGGTAAATGGGCTTTACGTCTCGTCGACAGCGAAGTCATTAGATATGGTGACACACAACTTGGTACAGGTGATGGTAGCAGAGTCGGACATTGCATTTGATAAGGATTCATACCAGCATTCGCCTAAATATGGTTGACCCCCGTTTAATAATGGGGCTTAAAAAATATATATTTACTCTTGGAAGGGTTCCGGGTATGAAGACAATATAGAAAAAAAAATCCTATCGAACATGTTTTCCGAACTCATCTTTTGCACCGGAATGAAATAATCTTAAGGCTCGGTTTCAAACACCGTATTGAATTTTATTATTTTTCGTTTTATTGGAATTCTAAGATGAAAAATGAAGATCTTGCGATTTAGCTGTTAACATATAATTACGCTGTAATGTGTGTGGCAAATTTTTCAATATTCAGAATTTGCCCAACAAATTGCGACCTAACAATGCATTAATAGTTCTATTGCCGTGCATGTATTGTAGGTCAAGGTAAATTGAATTTGCGGTATAGTCGCCGATGTAACATTTTTCTTCCCAGAATTCCAAAAAGCGAAAAATTTAAAATTCAATATGGCTACTGAAACCGAACCTCAAAGTCGGCGTCTGAGATTCGGCCCCAAAAAATACGTCATGCCAGAAATGATTTTCCCTCGGAAAGTTGGCAAATCAGCTACTGTTTGCTAGGATTCACTTTTTTTTTTTTTTTGCATATTCGATAAACATTTAATTTTCAGTTAATGCTTTCACATAAATTAACACGCCCTTTTAGAGGACCGCGCGGCTGGTGGTATTTTGTGTGTCCGAAGACTTGAAATGCTGCAGCTGTGAGGGCGACTGAGCACCACGCATCACGCCTCGTCGTAGCATTTAGGCGCAAGTAATTGAACTGGCGCGCAATCATCCTGTCGATAACACGCCACCACGAAACATTCAGACCGTATTGGCAGAGACACGCAAAATTCGCGTTATTTTCTGACAGCTGACTAGACTCCAAGTGACTACAGGCTCGTTCGACGTCTCCCGCTGGCCGATATTGTCGTGACTTGCCGCGGAGAATGCTTACACGGTTTTGAATGCTTACAGGCCAATCGCTGTAAAGACTTAACACACGTAAATGACTACACATAAAAGTTCGTGGCCAATTGAATCGCAGATTATCCTCTGTTATGTATAGGAAAGAGAAGTTTAGTCTGTTACCAAATGATAACGCGAATTTTGCATGTCTCTACGTTATAGTAAACCGGAAGTTCTCGCGAAAAGATTTTTGCACCATTTTGATTCAGAGCCTTGCGCGAGCACCTGCAGCTGTATTTTATAATTATTGGCGGAGTGTATTCGTGCAGGGACGTTTTTCATCTGACTGAGCCAATCAGAACCAGGTAACTGTGTTCCCACACGTCTGTGATTTGCGAGTAGACCCTCAAGACGGTAAGAGTTAAGGGGGTGGGAGTTCACGCTATAAGTTTATTATTTGTACGAGGTATCGTTTGTTTTGTAGACGTATATTATGACCATTTTGTACAATATTGACAATTTTCTAGCTTTCATAATTTTTGTATAGTGGCAAGTAAAAGCCAAAATTAGCATTAAATTGTTTTATACAAGAAACGAAAAACAATAGACTTACAGAAATGAAATATTTCCAACTGAAGAACAGTGTTGAGGGCTGCAACCGGACATGTATAAAAACATTTAATTGCAATTTTTGGTGTTTTTTTAAAACATACACGAAGTTGAAATTTCCTTATTTATAATTCGGTAATTTTTTAAAAATTTAAAAAGTAGTCAATGCTGTTTTTTATTTATGTCCTAACATATTTCGCGATACTGCTCGTCAGTGGGATTTTTTTTCATTTCTGTATGTCAGTTTTGGTTTTCGTTTATTGTGTAAAACCGTTTTATGCAAATTTTGCCTTTGACATGCCATTATACAAAAACTATGAAAGCTAGAAAATTTTCATTGCTGTAAAAATTGTCATAGTATTAATACAAGTACAATTTTTCAGTGGCCCCCCCCCCCCCTTTTTTTTTTACCACCTATTGTCCACGAAGCAGAGCTGCAAATGTGCTGTTAGACTTTGAAACAAGATGGTACAAAAATCTGTTTTGCCATAACTGTCGGTCCCTACTATCATAGCATAAAAACGATGAATTAGCATTTTTGCATATTTCTTAACGAACTAGCATTTTTGAGTTGTTTCTTGCTAACGTAGATCCGGCAAACATGCAAGTATCTCAGAATGTCAGTTACAATAACGTAAACAAATGTACTGCGGATGGACCGAAGCGCCTATTTAGAATGTATGGTATGGCTTAGTGATTTGTTGCTCGAGTGAAGATAAGTGGCACGTGGCATTCGTTCGAGGCCACATAGACGATGCCGGAAGATCTGACAGGGCGTAATGAAAAGGAAAACGTGAATTTGTTATTCGTCCTCTTTCCCCCTCCCCTTTTTTCTCTCTAGCTCTCCGCCAAAGTGAATTTTAACTGCTTGGCCTGTCTGCAAACGAATCCACTGTCCTATACTCATGTCCCGTATATTTGTTCACTGTCTGCTGTTGTACACAGGAGAGTGGATTATAATATGTAGGTCGTTGAACTCGCGAAATACTCCTTTCCGTAGTTATAGCGTACAAAGGTTCTTCAAACTGCAGTATAGCTCCGAGCCTTGGATCGATCGAGAGTTTTCTTATCCGATCCGTCCACCCTGTCGACGGGTTAGGAAGTGGTATAATAATACTATTTATAACAATAAACGATGTAGGTTTTTCCGCAGGAACCTATCGTCCTTCGTGGAAGAAATAGTTAATGTCCTGCAGTCACGCGGTCCGGAGGTCTTTGTTTTGATCTCGGTTGGCAAATTTTCGGTGGTAATAATATTCCCCCATTAATTTTTTTTTTAATTTCACTATTTCAGATAACATCAGCGCACTTTTATAAACATGAATATTCCTGTGTCTTTTACATGCTACTAAACGCATAAGACATCAAGTTGTTAATACATATTTTATTATTATTGCTATAACCACATGTTCATCGTGAGTAGACTTGTGCATAATTTTGTTTCAATGCCTTACGTGCGCATTGGCAGCCCTGTTTCATGATTATTGGCAGCGTGTATTTGTTCAGACACGTCTCTTATTTGACTGCAGCAATCAGTATAAGGTTACTGTGAAAACGTAGGACTGTAATTTGCCTGTAGAACACCAAGACAATTGAGAGTTAAAGCGTATAATCAACGGCTAGAGACGTGAAAAATTCGCATTTTCTTTTAGCCCCAAGCTAGAGGTCCAGCAACTGTAAGTTCCTGCCACTTTCGCAATTGACCCGGGACTTATCTGTAGGGCCCGGTAACTTTCTCGAAAACATTTCTGCCCCACTTTGTTTCAGTGTCTTACGTGCACACCTGCAGCTCAACTTCACGATTATTGGCAGAGGGTTTTTGTGCAGAGATATTAATTTAACTGAGCCAATCAGTACACGGATAACTGTGACACAACACGTCTGTGATTGCTGGTTTAACCTCCAGACGTTGTATCTTACGGCATTTAATCACTGACCACAAAGCAGAGATTCAGGTGCGTACGTAAGGCACTGAAACAAAGTGCTGCAAAAATATTTCCGCGAAAACTAACGGGCCCTACTTATCTAACACTTCCTGGTATAGGTGATTCGGAATAAAGTGAGCACTCAAAAAAGCCCTGATTATTTTATATTTTCTGCCAGTTTATATCTTTCCGCTACATGTAAACATCAACATTGCCATGTGCTTTTATTTACATAGGCTTGTACAATGTTTACATTTACGTTACACTGCTCCGATAAATTTTAGCTACAATATGTACTCATTAAATGCACGGGTGTTGAATATGTGCTATACTCAATAATAATCTTAGTTATAAATACCTGCTAGTAAAGTAGACGCAGAGAAACCAGTGTTATAAGACGTTTACTAAGTAAACGTCTTATAACACTGGTTTCTCTGCGTCTACTCTAACGGCGCTGTTACCCTTACGAATCTCGTAAATGCATGCACAGTATATTCGAACTTTTGATTTAAAACCGCCACTAAAAACACACAAGACACACGCAACTCAAGAATTCAAGTTCCGTTCAGCATACTGTAATGAACGACGACGCACGTAAAGAGAAACAATAAATAACGTATTTTCTTAATGTGTGAAACAGGGGAAAAATGCTGTTTCTATTTCCAGATACTCAGGCTGGCGATCATAAAACAAAACAACTTGCATTACTATTGACTTCACATAATTTATCAATGATATTCATGAACAGTCACTTCTAATACTTTATATGTGTTTATCAGAAACCGATATTCATTACATAACGGACAAACAAACTGAATGACGCAATTCGCTTCCAAGCGGCGA
>PNEQ01056328.1:0-20028 GCA_003012365.1 Medauroidea extradentata
TTTACAAACTAATGGAAAGCTACACTATAGCCTTTGCTACGATATTGAAACACAATATCTATAAAGAAATAATTTCTTATGACAACTTTAACACTTTCTTAAGGGCATTGTCATCCACAATCTCCAAATGTGTTGCAGTATGTTAATAAATAGATCTTTTTACGAAATTGTCCTGCATGTGCCAATGTACGAAAAGAAATAATTTCTTATGACAACTGTAACACTTTCTTAAGGGCATTGTCATCCACAATCTCCAAATGTGTTGCAGTATGTTAATAAATAGATCTTTTTACGAAATTGTCCTGCATGTGCCAATGTACGAAAAGAAAACAATTCGATTCGAGTAATAAAGAAATGTCATTGTTAGGGCACAATGATAATTAAAAACAATGTTTTTAAGATTCTCAACACAGTTTAAATGGTCACAACTTACAGTACCCAAGAAAAATTTTATCGGTGGAAATCTTGCATTCTTGTTCAGTGCTTGACTCACTGTGGCGATGCGGCTTTTGATATGCGATTCAAGGTCGGCCATAAAACTCCACCCCTTCTGAGCCTCTAGTGCCCAGACAGGCGGCACAGGTGGTGGCAGAAACGATGCTACAATGTTACAATGTGCCAAGCTGGTTACACGGTTCATCGACATGTTGCCTATGTGTGCCAGAAATGTTATGCAAGCAATGTTGTAGATGGGACAATGCAGCACGTTACCTGCATGTGATAGAAACATTACTCTGGCAACATTGCAGATGGGACCTCGCAGCACATTTCCTGCACATGCCAGAAATGTTACACAGGCAATGTTTCAGACAGGACCACGCAGCACTTTATCTGCATGTGACAGAAACAATACTCTTGCAATGTTGCAGATAGGACAATGTAGCATGTTACCTGCACATGATTGAAACATTACTCTGGCAATGTTGCAGAAGGGACCTCTCAGCACGTTTCCTGCATGTGCCAGAAACGTTACAGAGCAACATTGCAGATGGGACCTCCCAGCACATTGTCTGCATGTGCCGGAATTGTTACTCTGGCAATGTTGCAGATGGGACCCCGCAGCACGTTTCCTGCACGTGATAGAAACATTACAGGGCAACGTTGCCGATGGGACCTCGCACCATATTACCTGCACATGCCAGAAGTGTTTCAGTTGTGACTTTCCCCACAATATCATTTAATTTGATTTTCGACCAATTGGTGCCACATATGAATAATGGTAATTGTTTTGTAGCCAAATGTAAAATAATTCGAAAGTGATGTGTTTTACAATAGCTATTATGGTATCCCTTTTACTCAATTTTAAAAATCTAAAACATTGGGAACTAACATTTAACAATCGAAAACTATTTAGTATATACTAATTTATGACAGGGATGGTAAGCATTTAATTTTTTTTGTACCAGAAATAGTGAAATATTTTTCCTATCAGCAAATATGTATGGAATATAAAAAATGGATCTAGAAGTTTTGAAATAAGGCTGTTCATGTTATTACAATGTGCTAATCATGTGCTTTCGAAGTGCTGACGACATGCAGGCAATATTACTTTCTAACGTCGCCTGCCTGAGACATTGACATTTTTCCTGCACCTATTCTGTATGTGAATATGACATCCTGGCATGTTGTGGCAACATTTCAATGTTAGTGTGACGTGCAGGCAACTTGTAGGCAACATTTCTGTGCTGTTAGGGAAGATGTTGAGTATTCGCAGTCTTCGACATCCACGGAGGCAGAGATGCTGGGCATCTGCCAGTGGGGTCTACATGCTGGTTCCCTTCTAAAGTACCCGTGCTGAGTGGCAGCTTTAGGGTTGGCTGATGTTTCGTGTTGCTCGCCATGCAAGTGCACGGACTACTGTCACTGGGTGCGATGGGTCGCCGCGCCTGAAGTACTGATGTGCTCGCCATCGCTGTTACTTCATCTACTCTCACGGGATGGCGAAGCGCAACGCGAAGAAAGAGATGTATATGTGGGGTGGCCTGCTAGGTCCTCGGCATTTACGTATCCCACAGCAGCTGTGGAGGCGGGAGACATCGGGCATCTCCAGTAGGCGACATTCATCTCGTTTGGCACAGTGTTGTTATGTTGATTTGTCATGCCTGTTGGCATATCCACTCGGAGTGTGGGTATTTCACAGCTTATCACCATTGTTGCACGTGTGGTGGTGTCGTGGCAGCAGCATCGGTCAGGAGGCAGCATCGCCGAAGTCGGCTGACTCGTCTGTCAAAACAGGTACAAGTGAGTTCAGGGATTTTCCTACCAGCACGGCCAACCCAGGGCCCATACAAGTGCCAGAGCAGGGCTGGCATGCTGGACATCTTGAGGCCTCAGCGTCTACACTCTCTTCCATGTCGTGCTTTGCTGTCTTAGCACATGGTGTCTGTGGTGGTGGTGTTAGTTGGACGTTGGAACTCAGCGCCAGTGTATGCCTGGCTGAGGGTGGCATTGTTTTGGCTAGGCACAGATCATCCCTGGGTACCTTTAGTGAATGTCTGCTGGTCTTCACAGTATATTCACGTCGCCATTGTTTGGCATCACCCTGCAGGCGATCACCTACCAAATAGGTTAGTTGGCCACTTTTCAAATCAGTAGCACTGGAGACACTGTGAGCAACCTCGAAGGAAGTCTGCAGGGTCTTCTGCTGACAAGCTAACAAACATAGGCAAAAATCGAAACTTTAGGTGTTGTTGTATGCTGCTGAAGCATGGCACAGAACACTAGTGCAGGGCCCGTCAGCTGCAGTTGACTGCCAAGGTCACATGGCAGACTTCTCTTGCGCCAGTCTTGCACGAACATCAGCTGACTGTGGTATAGAGAGAGGGGAAGGGAGCTAGACTTATCTCGCACACATGGTGCTCGGTCATAGTTGTGAAATTTATTGCTTTTGATATGTCCTGTAAATTTATGTGCGCCCAACATGCAGTGGGCGCTAGAGATTTGGTTGCCTAGTTTCACAATGGCATGCATTTTAGCATGTTGATATTGTTGACAAGTCAAGAATTGGTCAGTTGTTCACGAGTTGACGAACACTGGAGAAGAAACATGTGTTTACACCTACAATACAACCGAATACTCATTCTCCTCTGTAAGCCCTACATATGACCCTATATGTGCACTTGTTTAGCCAGTTTTTAGAAATTTTAGTATTGTAGAGTCCCGAATACAAGTGCAAAACTTGTATCAGAGTTGAAAAAAATCACAACTGTCCCGAAAATGTTTGATATAATTTACAAACAATATTGTTTCGTGGTCTGTTGATAGGCACATGACTATTGTGAGAAAGTTCCAGCTGGCAGGCAATATGTAGATCACTGCACTCTCACTACTGTGCACCAAAATTGGAATGAGCATATCTCTTTCTGTCGGGTGCATTCAATTGCTCCCGTCTTGCTTTATTACGGGTCTGGATTTCGTGATAGCGTGAGCCCTGTCACACCTCGTTTGCGACACACCAGGTGAATTGGTAATGCACCTAAGTGTATTAAGTTCCGAATTCCTGTGCTCCAATAGTGCAGGGAGGGGTGAGCGCTTTGAGATGTGTTGGTCCACGGATACTGAAATCGTGAGTGCACAGGGCGTATCAAAAAGTATCAACTGATGGGATCACCATATACGCAAGCGATACCCCTTGATCTCCTGATTCAGGAAAAGGGAGTGCTCACGGAAATAAAGCTTACAGGTGAATTCGAACACGATACTGCTAAGCTTACACAAGAAAGCACAATTGAGATGTGGCAGGGAAAATACTGCAGCCTCTAAAAAGGAGTCCATGTGGTCTTTCCCAGTGTCTACATAGAACATTTATCCTGAATCATTATTATACACAGTTTCTCACTGGACATGGTAATTTCAAAGCAAAGCTGCATAAGTTGTAACTGGTGGGAGATCCAACATTTAATATCTGTCAAGTACCATAGACAATAGAGCACACAATATGGTGTTACTGCGAGCTGTCCGAGATCCCATTGGAGTATCTCAAATGGGACCTCCCTCCCCTTGGATTCGATTAAACAGGCCGCAGTAGCGGTTGACAACACAGTGAAAGCGAAGCTGTCGCCGAGAGTCATGCATCGGCTGATGGTCGCAGAAATGTGGTAGTCAGACGGTCTGTACTCCCTGTAGGTGTTGGGCGCCACGGGAATCAAAGCGGAACAGGTAACTAAGGCCGCGGTCACACTGGATGCAGAACTACTTCACTTAAACATGTTCAGCTGTATGGAGTGGTTACACGAGAAACGAACGAGTTCAGATCGTAGTCTCTTCTCGTTCAAAGTAAACTGGTTTCATATGTGGTTTCGAACGACATTTCTTCGATGCTTCTCTCCTATTGGCTGCTAATGCGGGCGGCGGCTAACCATTGCCTGTCTTACTACATCATAATGTGTTTGCAAATGGGCATGTTTTCAATACATATTTACAGTTACGTACGAAAATACAGCATATTCAAAGCTAGATAACTTGACAATGCTAGAGTGTGCACGAAAATACTACTAAGAGAGGTTGCACTTAACTGACGACGACGAAACTTTGGTAGGCATATCACTAAGTGCCATAAATAATTTGCGAGGAGCAAAATTAAAAAAAAATCATAACATATTGTTATAAATTTATTTAAAATTCTGATGTAGCAAATCATTTATGGAACTTAGAGATCAGACTATCAAAGTTTCATTGTCATCCGTCAATTAATGTAGAGTTAAAAGCATTAGCAATATTTAGTTGGAAGTAAGAGAATTAGATACATTTGGACAGTTTGTCACCTTCTTTGAAAGTAACAGGGTAGTGTGCTTGGTCCTCTTCTCTTCTTGGTCTATATCAATGACATGAGCAATCTCAAGCTACATAGTGAACTCCAACCATATGCAGATGATACTTTAATCTTCTACACACATAATGGGAACATCGACAGCACTCTGCGCTTATTAGAGAAGGACATAGAAGTAATTTCTTGATACCTTAGACTAAACAAACTTATATTCAACCCTAAAAAGACTTCCTACATAATATTCCATTCAGCCAAGAGCATTCTGACCCCTTCATTCAAACATTAAGTCCAGCAATTTCCTATATCTGAAGCAGTCACTTTGAAATATTTAGGACTAATCCTAGACAACCACCTCAACTGGAAAGGGCACTGTTTACACATCAATAAAAATATTCTCCCTGCAATAGGTGCTATCTGGAAATTACATGACCGCAGGGTTTCCATAAGGATCAAATTACTTACCTACTACTCCCTAGTACATAGTCATTTACAGTATCTAAGCTCTGTTTGGGGCTCCGCCAAGCAGATCGTACTCACGTCCTTACAAATTGCACAGAACAAAGCTTTGAGGATAGTTTTTGGATTATCCAGATACCATCAATACCAGGACATTTACATCACCTAAAAAATACTACCAATCAGAGGTTTCTACTCAGTTAATATCATTACTGCTATACAGCAACTAATGTCACTAAGCCAGATTGAACCTGGTAGAGGTCATCCTTATGCTATCAGAGAACCTAGCCACTTGAAACAAGTTAGGTCCACTTATGAATTGAATGCTTTAACACACTCTGGCTTTAAACTTTATAACTCTTTGCCTGAAGAAATCAAGAAAATCAAATGTATATATACTTTCAAAAGAAATGTGAAGAATTGGCTCATCAAAAGTATATCAGACTGGGTCAGTATTTTTATGTATCCCCAAGCCTTTAACTAAATGTCACTTAATCGGGCTTATCACTTTTGTTCCGAGCTCAGGATCAACACTCCCAATTGTTTAATCAGTTTTGTCCTGTTGCCAAAGTTAACACCCCCTCTGCTCCAGCATCATGTTACTACGAAATGCAGATGGTGTGCATACTCTTGTGTAATGTAATCTGAAATATGTAAATACACTATTAATAATTTATTAGTGGTGGTTTGTTTCAGTTATGTTAGTATTACAGATTTAACAATATTTTTATGTGAGGTTTTAACAAAGGTGCTGTATGATTAGTATGCACTAACAATCAATATTTCATTTTATTTAAGATTCTTATCAGTGACACATGTTGCCCTTGCTGTTCATTCAACTATTGTCCTGTCTTGACATGTTTACAAGATTACCACCCTTAATTAATTAATTTTACATGATGTGTTAATTATGCTTGTTCATCTACTGATTACATTTTGGAAGTACAAGTCTCCACTTGGAGCATTACTGCTCAAGGAGATGCTTTTACCTTATTGTAACTTTGATGCTGTTTGCTATTGTATCATTATTGAAAAAAAAAAATAAAAAAATAAAACATGCTATATGAACATTAAAATATTTTTGAACGAAATTATTTTATCGAGCTTAATGCATTGTGAAGCTATTCATATTTTATCGTATTAAATGCTAATAAGCAAGCTCATGACTTTTCTGATCTCCCCTGGCTCTGAAGGCATTTCAATAACTTATTTATAGTGCAGTTAAATTTCTAACTTTTTTGAATCAAGATACGTCTGGAATAATAATCCCTATATGGCGTAAAGGCCTAGAGCTTAATGTTTTTCTTTAATTTGCTACTACAAGTTACTGTTTAATATTTTAAAAATGTACGTCACATATCTCATACCTACCAAGAACACAAATATGACATTGTTACTTTCTTTGTAAATTGTTATTCTTTTGTCCCTACCATAGTAAGGACATTGACATTTAATGTTAGGTATTGTTTTTGTTGCCGCTTCCAAGTTTGTGTACCTATGTAACATTTTCCAGTTGGACACTTTTGTATCCTAATAACGAAATTGGCTGAGCATTTGTTTGTATGTTGTGGAATTTTGGTAATACACTGTGTAGATAAAATAGTTCCTGTTGATTATTTGTGTAGATTACAGAAATAAATGTCGTAATTAAAATAATAATATGTGTGTGTTTAGCGATATGCTTGAATTCATTTTCTTTCTATAGCTTATGCTTGTGTTTTCGGTTGCTTTTTTTGTGTATGTGTTGTACCTTACATGTGTTTAATCATCATCAATCATTTTAAGTTTGATGGCCTGTAAACCTTTTTTTTTTTTTAAATTGCATCTGCAATTGTATGATAAACACTACATCCCAAACCTTGTGGCGGCTATGGGGTTTCATCTGTGTTTGACAACAATAAATATTGATTAAAAACAGTAAATAAGCATCTTTATCTAGTTCCCATCTATTTATTTGTGAGTTCAAATATGTATCTATTAATTTTGTTTGTTTCTTGTTGGCAACAAGTGATGAAGCAAGATATATTAGTGCATGTTATGTGATATGGTATGTTCGTAGTTCTAAAGCTATTAAAAAAATTTCATTTCAACAAATCACAAGAAAAGAGAGAATAATTTACGTTGAATAGAAATGTGTACCAGAAACCTAGTTCTTTGATCGTGTGTGTGCATTGGTAATCACTAAAATTAATGGAGAGTTCAAATATTCTGGAACCCTTGTTAAATACACACTCATACCCTTATATGTACATGTATTTATACTCTCACATATATAAATATGTATTTATAATTGTATATGTTAGTGTACAAAGGTTTAAAAATATTCACAATATTTTTAGGCAGCTCGTAAATACAATGACATATGGTCCACTTTTAGATTTGGGCTTTTCAAATTACCTGCCAATGATGTTTTGTTTGGTAGGCAGCCACCCAGCGCTGCTAACAGTTATCTGCAAATGTGCGGAGGGGTTTCTTTCTATCTTAGAGTAAATCTCTATGCTTTCTATACTTACTTCCTCCTTTCTATACGTAACATTCTCATGGACACATAGAGGTATTATATAGTAGAGGGAACATGACGTCACAAATGTGTGTCCAACATGGTCTCGAGAGTTTGCTATTGGTTATTCATGTTTTCTCGGAGTTAAAATACAGTCGTATTGTTTGAAACTAATGGCATACCTTCCAGAATATATATTTAGCCATGTGGTGTTACCAAGATCTCGGTTCAAAACCTTATAGTACGTATGTAACTAATATTTACTTTTTACTAAAAACAGCTGGGTTAAGGAAAACAGTAACGTGGCAAACATTGTTTACATTTGTCGTTCTGAAATTTCTACGCAATTATACTATGCGATAATATGGTAGTATGCTTTCCTTAGTTAATATATTCATAAGGGACCAAAATAACACAACATAGTTGTGATTACTAAGCAATTATTATCTTGGTTCTCAATGTTATTTCAAATTTCCCGCGCATATTTCACTAAAGTCATGTGACACATGTTGAACACACAATTTCGTATGCAGCTGTATAGAGGATACTCCCTCTACCCTATATTTACTCTAAGCATGGACATCACCAAATAAAATAACTTCGAAACAAACAAAAGAAGAGGCCATAGAATAAAGAAGTTATATGCAGCTTAGAGCATGGATAACTAGAGATAGCGTGTTGCCTTTGTTGTGAAACCTACAACTAGCGATAGGCAAAATATACGAAAACCGCTACAAAATAATTAATGTTGCGATATCCCTTTGTGAAGACCTTGAGAAATGAGATTTATTAACTACTGAATCTTTTACAATTACACAACATTTTTAGTTTTATTCATTCTTTAAATTACTTGAAAACGAAAATGCCAAGACATTGTAAACAGAACATGTAAACAAACTCTTATTTTACACAAAAATGAACGAGAATCGATGAATGCTGGCAATATGCGACAGCGAATCATTCTGCATATGCTTCTTTAAATGTGAGTGATATTTAAATACAATATGCTCACCACTATGTAGTAATAATTGGACGGTGTTATGCGTCAATAGACCAAGCGCCAATTTACAGTTTGGTATAAAATATTTTTCTGCATTGAAACGGTCTTATAAAAAGTATTTTATCCCTACATCCTGTGATTATCAATGCTGGATTTACACGACTATAATACTTTCTGTAAGTCTATTTCAAATACGAATAACTTACAGCAAGTTTTACTGATAACTTATAATTGGCGCATAGTCTATTGATGCATAACACCATCCAATTATGAAACTTGTTTCGCTCGGTGCCCATCAACAGCTGATTAGATCTAGGAATCACTTCACAGCATGGAAAGGGATAGGCACGGTCTTAGAAGTATAAGGCCATGGGGATAGGCAATCAGCTCTCTAGTTGTTATCTATGCTCTAAGATATGCAGCATGTAGCTAACTTTATAAGTTTATATAAGTTTTTTATGCACCACTGTGTTATTGATTAGATGTCTACTAAAATAAATTAGTTTTGAGGTAATCTTAAACAATAAGAGTAATTAAATACCGTATGTGATAAGGATGACTGAATATTGTTAAGTTTTTTTCACACTGTTAACTCGAACAGTGTACAAATGCAGTAATGGCAAATGGTGGCTCGTGGCTACATGTTTATTTAGTAAAGACCATTTCACACCTTCAATTATTTATTGAATTCAATTTCTTGAATTCAATGTATTGGATGGCACGACGATTCAAGAAATTTGGTTCAATAAACATTGAAAGGAACACTTGAAAAGATATCAGTTATCACACGATTTGTGAACAAATAATGCACAAAATAAATTATGTAGCTATTTTACAAATGTCTACTAATCGTGCACAACACAAAAACATTTGGTTAAACCAACACAAAATTTCTCATTATTTTATTATGTATTATTTTAAAGAAACTATGCATTCAGTTATTTTTAAAATGGTTTAATTCGCATAAAGAACTCAAATATTATGTTATATGAATTTAGAATGCCACAAAAGACTCTGTTCTGATTTTAAATATTTTGATTCAAGAAAATTTCAAACATGTTCGAAACGAAAATCTTTGACGGAATTAAAGACAATCAATAAATTGAAAGACAAAATTGCCGCGGTTGTGACGTCAGCATGGCGTCACACGACATTCAATACATTGAATGCAATAAATCTGACAGAAAATTGAAGCAAAATTTGACCGTGTGAAAGGGTCTTAAACGAAAGTGGGTAACATATCTAATTTTTCTTTAAAAATAAATATCAGCATGTAAGATACGTTACGGAAAACTATGTTAAAACACTTATTAATTCGATAAAACAAATAGCACACTAATCCAGCCATGGCTGAAAACGGCATCATCATTGATGCTCGGGTTCAAGCCCAGGGCAAAATATTCGTTCTAATACTGGGGCTTTAAGGAGGAGTGTTGGACAATTTTATTGTATTTCCAGTTTTTGAGTCAAAACATTTATTCAGATTGTATTGTCAAAATTTTCTCTTCGTCAATACAAAGGAAATATTCTTTGTAAACTGCTCTAAATAAATAATAATAGACTCTTTCATTGCAAGCGAATTCTTGAAAGTTAACCTATAATTGCTATAATGGATACATTAGCTATATTAACTTGTTCCCCCAACACACCAAAACTTAATTAAAGACGCTCTCCCGACTTAAACTATTTCACTGCAAAAATAACATGATATTTAAAGGTTTTGTGATTATTTCTGCACCATTAGTGTCCGGTACGGTGCTCTTAAAAATATCGTCACTACAGTACCTCTCCCCACATACCTACCGCCGATTTAAACAGAAACCAAACAAAACTCGGGGTTAGGCACATAAATAAACAAAAAAGTAGTAGATTACATGTGCATATTTCTATTTACATCGGCGGTTTGGTGGAGAACTACTGCAATGACGGTACATTTGAAGAATGCTGTACCGGATATTTTTCTCCTGCTAGTTCATATATAACTGCAACTTGTCAATATTAACACGCCAGTGCTATTCTCCGTTCACTCTAACCTGAATTTTGAAGTAAACAAATAACATCATATCATTGCACTTCTCTAGATTCTAATTGGCTCAATTTGTGACAAAACTGTGTACAGTTGGTGTCATAGAAAACAACAACGCGCTGTCTATTAAAACAACGGGGTCAGCATAAGGTCTGAATGAAGGGGAGGGGAGTGAAGCCAAGAGGGGGGAGAGGTAGCCACCAAGTTAGCCAGCCGCCATACTGCTTTAACCTCAACAGTACACATCAGACTGATAATTTTTATGGTAAATTAATGTATTATGCTCTTTAATTGATGTTTTAGGTTGAAAACTCTATATTTTAGCGCTGTTTACACACCTCTTAACTAATATTTCCTCAATTTTTTAATAAGTCGGCCATATTGATACCAGCCACGTCAAGGGTTTGTCTGGTTCACGGTCGTAGGAGTACAAGTCTGGACACTCGCCTAACTACCAACGTACAGTAAACTTCCGGTTTAACGACCCTTCACGGTTCCCGGGAATAGGGTCGTTATTTCTGAGGGGGCAAATCTTCGGCGATCCCCTACCTCTAAAATGTCGACATTCGCCGTTTTTTATCAATGAATCGGCGTTCACTCGTCTTTGGCGCAAAAATTACATGTTCTTATCAAATTATAAACATTTATTTTGAAAAGCAAACGTGTTATTTTTAAAAGTATGCCAATGAAGTGGATCTACGAACGTTATTTACTTCAAATTAAATGATAAACGTCACCGATAAATTCTTGCGCCCGCAACGTCCATTTTGGGATATTTTCAAGAATGCCGCAATAAAGTTTATTTAAATAGTAATATTTTTCAGTAGAGTAGAGTATTTCGAATAAATATATATACTGGAAGCGGATGTAAGACCTTTCTTTGGCTCAAAATTAAGAAAAAACGTCGCTGCCATTATAGATTCTTTCGCCCGCAACGACCGTATTTGGAAGTTATTTGCAAGAAAGCCGCAATAAAGTTTATTGAAGTAAGTTAGTAATATTTTTGAATAGAATGACGTATTTTGAATAAATGATACTATGGACGTACCACAATGTTATTGATTGAAATAGAAATTTATTTCAATAGGCACATACATTGGGCGACATTTACGACTTTTCTTCGACACATCAGGCACAAACTTCGCCGGCGACGGTAATTCTAGTTGGCACGACATACGTTTTGATAAAGCTGTTTGCCTCCTGGCACCTGGTCTTGGCAGCGAGCGACCACACACACGTGTACGATAATTTGTGAGCGAAAGGACCTGTCTGGTTAGTTCAAAAACAACATACACGACGTGTCTACTGCGTCACTTGTGCCACTTTTGACCACTACCTAATCACAGCTCCTGACGCTCCTCGCTCAGCAGATGGGACGTGATATAGTCTGTTCACTATAAACTGAACACTCAGCATAACATGTAATTAATTAAAAATATGTTTTATTGGGCCAGTACATGTTAACTTTTGAGAATGTAGAAACGTTTACACTGGTTTTCAGTCACATGGAAGTTTTTATATTAAAAATAGCAAAGATGGCTGCAAAACGGCAGAAAGAAAACTTTATGCAGTGCTCACTTTATCGTGAATGGCCTATAATAACACTACTCCCTTTGTTTTGCAGTTCTTTCACTTCTCTACTCTCTGCATGAGTTATTTACACACTTCACTAATGTGCATGGAGAGGGATTTGATACTCAGTTTCAATTTGTTCACCAACAGTAAACAATTACAAACATCAAGATATTGATAATTGTTAATAAACTTGGATAAAGCATTCACAGAACAACTTTAAACCTACACGATGATGGTTCACATTTTCTTTCCACCGACGTATACAAGTGAGTCCACAGCATAGGCAAAGCTAGAAATTAGCTCATGTGTGGTCCTATCCTTCACTGATCTCCCCAATATGGCGGGGGTCTGGGGGTCGTTTCTCGAGAAAATTTTGAATGCAATGGTGAAAATAGCGCTATTTAAGCAGTTTTGAGAACCTGGACATTTAATATGACACTAGTAGAAGTATTAATATTTTTGACGGTAACTTTTTGAGTGATGAATTTAATAAATACAAAACCTATGAACTATAACACGTATAGGTTTGAGGAATCCACCACTTCTAAAGGAGTTAGTAGTAAGATTTGTGTTGACACCTGTCAGACCTAATGGGTGGTCCTGTGCATACCCGGACCATCCCGTAGCTTCGCCAGTCGTCCGCAGCTGTTATTTACGGTCGAGCCGATTGTGTGTGTGTGTTTGAGCGCGAGCACACGTGTGGGCTAGTGACTCACACCAGGCGCGCTGTTGTCAAGTGTCCTACTGCCCTATGTCACGCATATCTGAGACATGCACCAGACGTTTGGTAGTGCCAATTATGAACTGTCCTACTTTCACTCGTTAAAAGAATAATGTTTTATAAACATTTCTGTGTAGATAATAATAATAATAATAATAATAATAATAATAATAATAATAATAATAATAATAACAATAATAATATATTTCCATATACCGATTACAGCACTTTACATAAATACTTTTTATATAATGGAAGACATGGAAGACAGCACACTCACATAAGCAAAGCTTTGTGGTGTGTGAGTGCTACTAGACAAATTATTTTCTATAGCTGCGTTTTATTATGTAAGAAAACTTGTCATCTGGTATAAATTAATTTGAGAAGAAAATTTGAATGCTGCATGAATAAATTAAAAAAAAATAGTTTTTGATGGATACAGATTGTATTTAACAATTTGAAATATAAAGAATGTAAAAATAATTAGCTACAGTAAAACAACGACTTAAAGATTAAAGACAACTCATCATAGGTTAAGTTATTTAACCATTGATCAATATATATATATTTTTTTGTTTATATTTATATTTTTTAGATTTTCAGGAAGAATTGCTACAATTGTTGAAAGCAAGAGTGTGGATGATCTTTGAGAAATAGTTTTGTGAACTGGAGAATTGGTAAGTTTTGGTTTAAATTATATCAAGTAGGATATGAGATAAATACTGTAGGTACTGATAAATTTTTTGTTCAAGAAATTGACTAATATAGTTCTAATATACAATTTTCTGATATTGAATACTCTCAAACGACTGACAAGTTTTTTGATGGATGGTTAAAAGTCTTCTAAACACAGTTCGTAAAATAACTTTTTGTATTAAAATTAGTGGCTTCATTGCCGCTTTGCTCATACATCCCCATGCTAATAGCCTATACCGTACGGCAGCACAGATTGAATAATGGCTGCATATACAATTCTCATAAATTCAATTGATAACATAGATCTAAGTTCCACACATTTGTACTCTTCATTAGCTATATTAAAAACTGATGTCCATGAATCAGATGAAAAAAGAATCACAGTATCATCTGCATAAGACATTAGTTGACCATTTATATCTATGTTGCACAAATCATTTATATAAATCAAAAACAGAATTGGACCAAGAATACTTCCCTGCGGGACTCCTGTATTTATTCTCATTGAGTTTCCAAGCTTATTGTTTTATTTAACACATTGTATTCTATTTTCTAAGTAACTGTTAAACCATCTGTTATCCAATCCCCTTATTCCAATTTTTTCCATTTTTCCCAATAATACTGAATGGGATACTGTATCAAATGCTTTAGCAAGATCTAAAGTGACATACAGACAGGTTTTGTTATTTTCGATTGCATCATGGACAAAGATTGTTATTTTAGTCAATGTATCCATAGGCGAAGCTAGAGATTAGCTAATGGGTGGTCCAAGTCTACAGTGATCTCCCCAATATGGCGGGGGGTCCGGGGGGTCCTCCCCCGGGTAAATGTTGAATTTCAAGATAAAAATGGCGTTATTTAAGCAGTGTTTGGTATATGGACAATGAATATAACACTGGTATAAATATTAATAGTTTTTCGATGAAAATGTTTTTAGTAATAAGTTTAATGAAAACAAACATAAAACCTATAACACATATAAGTAGTCATGTCAATATTTAGTTTTTTTAGCTACACAATTTTTATTTTTTTGATGTTTGATAAAAAAATTTTATATGTTAATTTGAGAAATATTTTAGTAGTAATTTTTTCGAAGCGTTGGGAAGGGTGGAAGATAATTTAGACAAATATTAAAAATCATTAACATATAAACAGTTAAAAATGTTTTCTAAAATATGGTAACTTACATTCTTTGATATTTTATGCGAATGAGTTTTATAGGTACATTGTACATGTCTCTATTACTTCGAATCTGCTACAATCATTGTAAGATTAAACTAGCACTAGGGACGAAAACAAATGTATTAAAAATCCATAGTTAATGTCCAACAAAGCAATAGCATGCACTATAACTATCACAACAAACTACACAATCAAACCTGCTTGAGTACGCAACATAATAACATGTTACAAGTTTTTTTTTTTTTTTTTTTTTTTTTTTAAGAAAACCAATAAAAAATTTTGGGAAGTTGGCCTGAGTATATTTTGAAATATGTTTAGGCCTCGAATGTTTTTCAAAGAGTACACAAGTTCATTCGCCAATCAAATGTTACCATCGTTTTGAACTCTTCAATAACATCTGTCATCTGGACGGAATTAGCAAGATTCTGCTCACTATAAGAAAGTAAGGAAGCATGAGATTTTGTAGGCAGTCTTGTGCCGTTGTTGATCGCAACTTGGTTTTCATATGGCTCAGCTTGGAAAATCCTCTCTCGCGGGAACAACGAATTACAGGAATACCAGCAAATTCGGCCAGCAGTTAGTAGAAGTTTTCGTATGTTTGTTTACGGTTGTACTCTGAAATCCATATCAGCCAGTCATTAATAGTATTCGGAGGATACTCTTCGCCTGTCTTGCTTCTCAGCAGACGCATCTCAGCTTGAAGCTCAGGAACACTCAAGCAAAACTTGTCACTTAAGATCTGAACATCGTTCTGAGTGGGAGCGAGTCTCAGAGTTCTGCCAGTAGCAGAAATAATTTCTTGGGTTTCTTGAGAAAATCGGGTTTTCAAACTTTGAATGAGAAAGTCGCTCACAGCTCTAAATATGACTGCTCTGCATTCGTCCTTCATTGATTCAAATATAAAAGTGCTTTCTGAATATATATCTATTTTACATTAGGGGTAACGTTTCCTTCTCGGATTTGGTACATCAATTCCTTATTTGACACATTGTTTCTCTACCTTATTGTACATCTCATCGAAGCTTGACTCTTCATTTCTCAAATGTGGTAAAACAGCGGCAAGCATCTGGACTTATTCCATTGCCACACACAGATCAATAGAAGACAACTGTAACACTTTGCTTGTCTCCGTCTTCAAAATCATCAGCAAAATTGAATGCATGATTTCTAAGCTCAGTATGAATTTGAAAGACTTCATCTGAGTGAAGATACCTTTCCCTTTTGCTCTAACTTTACCGTCAATAGCCCCTTCCACTGCTGTCTCAATAGCATCCACAATAGACTCATAGTTAGGGACCTGAAAAATTCTCGTTTTCTTTTAGGCACGAGCTAGAATTCCACAAACTGTATATTCGTGTCACTTTAACAATTGATCCTTACCTTATTTGAAATCTCGTGTAAGTCGCTGAACAAACAATAACAATGTAACTAAACGCAGGCCCATATCACTGTACCAGCGATCAGCTAATGCAGATCTGATGTGTGCTGGAGTGCACGTACATTCTTTGAGGTTAGCCTACAGGTAAGTTAATCCACGAATTTTTCCGGTCTTTCCTCACAGTTCATTTCAATAGCTGACACAGTTTCAGCTCTGCAAGTAAACACAGTTTACAAAGAGATATATTCTCACTATGTTGCAAGAAATTACAAATATTATATCAGTAACTTCTAATGACCATAACGGGAAAAAAATATAAATTAAAAAAAGCTAAGATTTAAAACTGTGCGTAATTCTACGTGTATATTTTCTGTAATTAAAAACCAACAAAAAATTGTCGTAATAGCATTACAAAAAGGCACACTCACTACCAGTATCTTGTCCGTCATCACGGCTGCTCTCGTTTTTTTTTCTTCAGACATTTGAAGAAGCATGTAATCGCTTGCTGATTCGATAGAGACAATCTTTTCATACTGCAGAATTGAAATTTAAGACTTCACTGTTCATTATATGGTTATGTGCATACGGCGTAAAGCCAACTAGCTGGGTGCTGAAGTACACATGAGAAAATTCCATGAACCGAAGAAAACAGTCTACAGTTTTATGCTTTATGTCCATTCCTTCCTTTCCCTATGTGTGCGTCTGTGTATGCGAGGGTTACCCGTAGATACTTTAGTGTTCCCATTGTTATGTGCTTGTGAAAAGAAGGTTTGACGAATTCTCCACCACTTCTAAAGAAGTTGATAATAATGTTTGTGTTGACATCTGTCAGACCTAATGAGTGGTCCTGTGCATACCCGGACCACCCCGTAGCTTCGCCTATGAATGTATCATTTGTACTTAAGCCTGTTCTGAAAGCAAATTGGTTTTTAGATATTATTTTGTTTTTCTCTAAGAAGGCCATTAATATTTTTGACAAACTTTTATAGAATTTTTTATACATTACTTAAAATAGAAATTGGTCTGTAATTCGTGACAGGAGTCAAATCCCCACCTTTATGCAAAGGCAAAACGACTGCTTCCTTCAAACGTTGAGGAAATATCCTAAGGCTTAGACTTAAGTTTACAATATGTGCAATAGGCTTGCACAATTTATATTTATTATCTAATAATAATATTGTACTTATCTTGTCAGGACCTACTGTATTTAAGATTCTCATTTAAGATATAATCGTAATTATATCAGATTCTGTGACTGGTTCTGAAAATATAGATTTACAATATAATTTTGTGTTAACATAATTATTCGTAACAACATGTTTAGATGTATTTTTTGAAATAGATATTGGTATACATTAATAAATGATATTATGGTAATTATATTTAATAGCAGCACTTAGTTCACAAAACGGAAAACGCAATAAAGCTTAAATAAACACTACGTATAATCGGAACGTCACAGGCACAAAGACAGACTACCATATCCAAGGGCACGAGAAATCAGTGGCAAAAAAAATTACGGCGCGCACATGATGAAAAAGAGGTGAGTGAAGAACGGCATTTCTGGAGTGGTTGGCCGGGCGGAGGGAAAGAAGCGGCGGGTCGCTGAATGCAAACGCGTCGCGCGGGAGGAAGGGGCAGCAACGTATACTTTTAGAACAAACATGCCGTGTGCGGCAGTACAGTTTTCGAGAAATAACTGCTACAATTTGCGGCCATAATAAATGCAACGCCTTTTTCTGCTATTTTCTTTCAATTAAAATAATTGTCAGCAAATATTTTTAATTTTCCACGGTTCCTGGAAAAAGGGTCGTTACTTCGAGAGGGTCGTTATTCCCGGGGTCGTATAATCGAGAGTTGACTATTTTGCTTGACCCCCTTGTTGTTTGGCTGTAGTTCGTCAAGTTACCGAGAATGTCGTACTTTTTGGCGCTGTGTAATCCGGGCGGTCGGACACAAACTCTGTCCACTTTTTTTCCGTTGTTAAATTTATAAAGTAAATAAAGATTGCTGGAGCCTTTTCTTAAATGTGTGAATGAAGGAAGTATTTCCTAAATTGATAAAAAAAAACACGCTTTGATCAATTGTTTATCTTAGTGGAAAGGAAGTGGGCGGAGTTAGATTCCGACCGCCCTAACATCAGCGCCAATAAAACACAATATTCTCGGTAACTTGGAGAACTACAGCCAAACAACAAGGGGTCAAGTTTCCAGGCGAGTGTCCAGACCTGTTCTTCTACGACCGTGGTTTTGTTACACTCCTGACGACATGCTCCGTCTGGACCCTTATAACATCTTCGATTAAAACTATATTGCGTGAATGTTTCGTACATGTTTTCGACATACGAAAACAAAAATTACATAAAACCCGGAAAAAAAATTCACTTCATGTGCATTTACCGAATATTTCAAAATCCAATTGTAATTATCAAGTCATGGTTAACAATCGAATTAAAATATTCCGGTACTGACGTAACGAAAATTTGCCACTCTGTAAAGGAAAAAAAAGTTGTCAACAAAACGAATGATACATACTCTAAAGTACTGTTGGATTATGTTATACTTGGTCTTGGATAAATCACATTTGTAATTCACCAAACAACCTGCCGATATCAAGTCACGCCGTTTTGTTTTATGAAGAATGTCATGTGAGATTTTAATTCGTGCCTTATTTGTAGGGACTGGAAAATTTCGCGAATTCAATGACCTACAAGAAGCTAGAATCCATTATACTATGCACACTGGAGCCCCGTCTATTCGTTCATTGTCTGTCGTTCCACTGAGTAGCAGCTAGTGGACAACATCCAGGCCATTGAATTCGCGAACTTTTCCTGTCCCTATACTTATAAACATCACCGCAGTTTGTTTAATAATGACGATATAAATCCACGTTCCGAAAACCATGCAACAGCAACACATTTTCATTGTTCACGTCCGACGTCAAATAACCTAATCCTATGGACGATGTAAACATTGCCAACGGAAGGACGAAACGAAATAGATCAAGGAATTTTGGAACGGATAATATATACACGGAAAACCCGTTTCGCGTTAGCCACAACATTGACGTGTTAATGTCCAAAAATACTTTGAGAAAATAAAATGTTACATTCGTTTGTGATGTTTCTTCCGACTTATCTTTACAGAGGTGAAATATACTATGTAATATCTGGTAAGTGGGTATACTGGATAGATACGGGTTGAACTAGTGTGTGAGGAAACTGTGTAGGATACTGTCTTAGCAAGCTCCAGGATATTTACAGTGCTAAGGCTGCCACCTAGCAAACAACTTACCGACTCCACACACAACCTGCAAAACGTTATACCAAATATCGTACAAGGACAATATGGGAAAGTCATGATCTTTGAAAGAACTGTGCAATGGGAGTGCATGACTGGATTTATTTACTTGGACATACTCCATTGCTAAATAAATGACTGTTAAAAGAAAACTAAAAATAACACAAGAAAACATAAATATGCAGAGTATGCTTTAGTCATCAGGATACAGACACAACATGAAATTCCAAAACTGGAATCTGGTCAGATAAAAACAATGAACAAACAGAAAATAAAAGAAATAACAAGAATATAAAAAAAATAGCTAAGTTGACATGCGGCACAACGATGAGACGAGACAAAAACACAAACAGAAATACAACAAAACAACGATGAGACTAAACAAAACACAAATATGTCGGACACAAACAGAAAAAACAACAAACGA
>PNEQ01056329.1:0-20027 GCA_003012365.1 Medauroidea extradentata
CTGGTAGACTTCGCAAAGTGTGCGTTGTTGCTACGTCAGAACCAAATGTGTACCTCAGTACAGATCACAATCTTGTGCATCACTTTTCAGGCATTTGTCAGCCTCTGTGACCCTAAGTGTCCTATATCATTTTACTCGTCTCAACGACCTCTACAACGCTACAGCAGGTTGTAAACGTTATTCAGGGACACCCTGTATACAGACACACAGTCCGTATGGTGATCACATGAGCCTACATTTCCTGCGCTAAGTAGGCTTTAGAAACTTAAATTAATATTTTGTTGCTTAGGTGTGGTTGCTACTTTCGGATGTTTGATTTACATGCCAAAAACGTAGCAAATAAGAATCAGGTTTTTCTAACTAGTTAATGTAACAGAAGTTGTTTTGTATGCGAGCAAATTAGGAAATTTTGTAAACAGTAGCACTGGTATTATAAACAACTTAATTGCAGCAACGGAGATAAAGAGCCGAAAAAACAACTATAAACATGGTGAATTACACTGGATTTCCTTTAACACTCCTGAAACCAATCGGCCACCTTCTATCTCGTACGTTTCTGCACTTCTTTGGCCAATGAGAAAACACTTCACGAACAACACTTTTTCCCATTAAGCACACTCAGCGGGTAAGCCCTTAGGGCAAAGAGAAGCAGCCACAAACTGCTTCCAGAAGAGGTGTAAACGTGGACTACCTGTTGGCGAAGACAAATTACAGCAAGCTCTCGGCCCTTTCTAAGAGCCTAATGAGAATCTCTTCCACTCGCGCCCTCTTCCAAAGTGTTTTATTTCCACTCCTCTACGGCGCTTTAAAAGCGCCTTCATCTTGTTCTTGCAGGCAGGATAGTTCTATTCCGTGTGTGCGCTTAGTCCTGTGGATTTTACACCAGTTCAGTCCAGGCGTGTATGAGGGCTCAAGAGAAAATTCCAGCACGCATAGCTATCCATGCTATATATATAAGGTGAAGCCAGAATTTGAAGTCGGTTCCTGCTCTTTTCAAAGACTTCTCGCTTGTGCCGTCAATATTATATATATACTTTTTTGTAAATTGGTCCACATATCTTGTTTCGTTTTGAATGTAGACATTTTATAAAATGTCAGAAATTTGAAGAATGTATATTTACAATAATCATAAGTAAAAAAAACTAAAGTTATATTTTTTATGCATTATTTTATATGTATCGTCCAGTTACATCCCTTTATACGTAACAGTTTTAGAAAATAGGCTACGAAATCTTCGTAGTGCACACCATTCACATTAAATGACTTGAATGTAGGTGATGAGAACAATGTAAAAGTAGGCATCAAATAATAAAATAGCGGGATTCTTATTGGGTCAGTCAGATAGGATAACAGCACCACGTTAAAGCGAAAGCCAGTAACCTTTTTATAAGCTGTACTTGCGTTGAAACCTAGCAAATAGTCAAGTTTGCCCGTAATAAACGATCTCATTGCATACTCATCAGCGATTATCAGAGGTACGTAAATTTCGCAGATTCATTCCAGGTCAGGTTTAACGCCAATTATGTATACTTCATTGTCATCTCTGTGACTTGCTGGCGGCTATTAAGAAACGCGTTTGGCTACTGCAAGCCAGTAGTAAATAATGAAATAATGCGAAGCACTATCGCTTGCTACCTGCTTGTACGGTTGTAAGCCAATAGATAATCGATTGTGGCCAGTGCGTGTATGAGACTGACAAGTATAGTCTGTTGCCAGATGAATCCGCGAAATTAACGTACCTCTAGCGATTATTACACAACGGCTACGAAAAATAACCACAAGCAATGCGTTACATATAACTACGTTTTTCTTTAATCGTAATTTGCTAAGGCTCCCTAACTATCGATACACCCCGTAATTCATCTGGCAAAGTGAATCTATCTGTTCGTTGTTTGCTGACATTACGACCAGAAAATTAAATCTATCGTTTTGCCCATATTTGTGAATTTTATTGCTCACTAGAAGATTCCCTTCAACAACAAGACTATGCAACGTGCCGTGACGTCTTTTTTTATTTCCTCGCTTTTATTTCTTACGGCAATGAACATATTCGTGTGTTTCGATGTATACATAGTTTATTGGTTCCGTGAATGGTAATTCACTTTCTGGAAGGTGCATTTAATCGGGCAATAAATATTGCGTGTTAACACAAGAACCCTGGGTGTAGAGCAACAATGGTAAATGCTGCCGTATCAGTAGTTTAAGTTTTATTACTGTACATTCGTCTTGCTGGAGCCTGAAAACAATACATTAAATAAGACTTGAAACGGACAAGAATTAATGTGTGCAGCGGTGGAAACAAGAATTATTATTTGTCACGTGTCCTTCGTGTGCCTTCACGACCGTTCGCATGGAGAACATTTGTTACGAACAGCCACGTGTGCCCGTGCTGTACGTTGTTAGTGTGTGTGTGTTTTCTCTTTAAAATAAAATAAATCGAAATTGATGGATTGTACGTATTCCTATAGCGGTATAATTCCTTAGTCATTACCTCATGAAAACGAACAATCCTTAGGCTTCTAACAAGTGAAATAAACGCAGTTGGGTAGAAAATTGAGAAAAAGTCATTCTATGTAGGCAATATGTACCTGTCCAATTTCACAAAGCTCTGACATTACAGTTTCTCGCAAAAGATAATTCGCTCCCGAGCCTGATAAATCTGATATAAAATTTCGAGGCAAAAATAAACAAAATTATGTAAAGTACGTCAATTCGGTATTTTATTAGTACCGTTCTCTAAGTAGTACAGAGGCTCTTATTGTACTGTCTACACAAAAATGCTTGAGTGCAGGAAGTTCATATTATGAACACATCATACCCTAGCGTAGATGATGACAGAAGTTAAGTAAATGTATTATTCCGATGCAGTGGTCACCAAGGGATGCAAGACAAATACCGACGGTCACACTCTTTGTGATATCAAATTGAACGACGCCATTTTGCTGTCCATAAACATGCAATGTCCTTTACAAGTTTTTTTGTTTAAATTACTGTTACCACTACCTCCGCTGAAGTACAAAATTCCCTGTCTCCGCCTGCAATATGTCAGCGTTCTAGCGTTTAATTTGGTAATTTAACAACAGAAAAGCGTAACAGTCTAGTTCAATTATATCGTCTTTGGTTGTCACGCCATGAAATATAGTCAGGTTACCGGCAATGACCAGTTGGTAAGTGATTGGTGTGTGGACAGAAGAATGAAAATTTAGTGGAGAGAAACTGTTGAGCTTAATGATATGAAAACTATGCTGGCAACTCAGTGCACGTTTACTTGAGTGTAATGAGGAATGTTTGCCTTCACAATTCCCTATGAAGAAATTAGACCTCGAGATACGCTGCATAGCAAACTGCATGACATATTGAATTCCAACTATGCAGATCGGAAATAAGTAGAAGCAGGCTGAAGGAAGGACATATTGTTTCACGCAGTTCCTTTTTTTTCCCAGTGGCGACGTTCCTGGAAAACCAGCTGCGGCAGCCGAAGACCTTCGTTATGTTTCTGCAAAGTACTTGAAAATTCGCTAGACATTCTGGCGAAACAAACGACGAGATGTTGACTAAACAAACTGTTAGTGGAAAACCATTGTTGAGTTTACAGAATTAACGCCATGGGAAAATACGGACTCAATATACTACGCATATCTTGTTAAATTTTAACACAGCACATGTTGAAATGTACTTTATATTGAGTTCAGTCTGTCGGCATGTGTCAGTCTCCTCGCCTAGTAACAGAGTCTCTCAGTCGGCTGTGAAAACTCCGGTGGATGCTGGGTGCAGAAGATGCGAGACGTCAACTGTGCCCTGTCCAGTCTTCCCTCCACTCCTGTCATCGTCGCTAAACGCAATGTGGTGTGATGTAAATATATAGCCTCTCGCACTCAAGTCCATCTCCACCTTCTCGTGGTCAGGGCTAGTAACGTGGTGATTGCACTGCGGCTAACGCAGTGAGAACGAAGACCTGGCTAGTGGTAGCCTAACTTGCGCACGAGAGAAAGATCCTCTGCAGGTTCCCTTAGGCCAATTTCCAGAAGCTGGTACGGAAGCTCCAGCCTGCTGTGCAACCTACGAAAAGATTGCATGTCACAACTAAGGCACGCAGTAGTTTCCTGTGTTCGGATCTCGAGTAAAGTTGACCTGGAGAAGAGGTTCGTGTGCTCTGGAATCTGGATATCAGCTCGGGCGAAAACTCATATTCATGGTGTTTCGCAGGTACTCGGGGGATCGGCGTGAAACCCCAGCCTTGTGCTGAGCCGATCACGGGTTGGAGTCTTGAGTGATAGTGGTTTACGAACTCCTGCTTAGACGAAGACTTGCAGGGTCAGTTCTTGGGTCCAGGTCTGGACCGCCTTATTGGACTCGTCCACGAAGAGGTTTCGTAGAGGTTGCATAGCCTTGACAACGGTAAGATGGATCCCTACAGCTGACCTGTGGGTGCTATGCTGCTAGGTGAGTGGGTTTTTGACTACCTGCCACAGCAACTGGAAGGAGCGTAATCTCCTTCTGGCAGAGGTACTCAACTACACAGCCAGCTTTATGCTTAGGCTGCACGGCTATGGTGAGCCCTGGCGTTTCGTGACTGACTGGTGAGGATTGGCGACCCTCCCAGCATAAATGTCAGTGAGGTGTCGCCTGTTAAGCCTTACGTATCAGGTACTGGAGGACTGTATTGCCGCACACCAGAGGCAGCTATATCGAACACGATGTCGGCACATGAAAAGTTCCATTAACTAAAACAGTATTTAGCTTTCGTTACCGGGTATTTAATTAACGCAATTGTGTGTTGAATTTGTAAAATATTGACCTCCATGATATTTCCTCTAACAAGCGGTAGTAATTTCTTGTATTATTTTCACTGGAAATTACGAATAATAATGATAATAATTAAAACTATTGCCTCACAAATAATTTGGTACCAACTTTCGATGCACGACTTTCCCACACGCCATATATTTCTTCTTTCAGTAAATGTAGGTATCATGGCGCTGATTACAACAGTTCGGATACTGTATGTACTCTTCAATAATTTCCATTATCTAGTCATTGCTGAACACTGTGCCCACACATTGAACTCTATTTGAGCATGTTTACTTCACCGACAACCAAACAACAAATAGCACTGTTGTTATTCGTGAACATTCGACCACGCTCATTCTTTGAGGCAGAACACGTCCACATTTCACTTCTCACTTCTGGAATTGGCATTTGCCATATTTGACACCTCTGTGAAGGCGATGATTTATTAGTGAAGTATCAGCTGAGTGTATATAGTTTCAGTGTGTTAACGAGCAGGCTAGCTTACATGTCACTGAACCCGCTAAGATCTCCAGTCTCCAATGAACGTTCACAAATGTTTATGTGGTTTACGTGTTACCGCGTGGACCTAAAATCAAAAACACGTTTGCACCTTTATTTCGTTATTCTATGTGAGATGAAGGATCTTAAAAAAAAAAAAATTAAGGAAAATCAACGATACTTTCCCGCCTTCAGGCAGGGTTACACAGTGTATGAGAGAAGGCTATGGTGAAGATTGAACCAGCTTCTCGACTAGCGCGACATGCCTGTCGCCCTCCGGCCCGGGGATTGGATGAGGTGGAGCAGCGGCGGAATGAGTGGCGAGGAAGACGGGCCGGCTAACGGTGACGTCCGCACGTTTCCCACATTATAAAACTCCGGGACCTAACCAGCCGGAGATCAAGGCCGGATCGTCTGGGTGGGAGGCGGGAGGTCTGACCCATCGACCCACGGCCTCACTGAATATATAAAAATTAAAGGTTTAAACATATTTCATTCCATTTCCTTTAATAATCATCAGTTAATTTTTAAACTATATCAGTACAATGCAACCAAAGAATATCGTTCTATTTGGGGCCATTTGTGAACTGGAGACAGGCGAGAGTTTAATGAACAGACACCTTAACTTGGAAACATGTAGTTACATAATAGCAATATAATAATCTTTGTACACAGATCTCTGGTAATATAACGATAAAAGCCACTTAAAACACCTAATTATGCATTTTTCACAAGAAAATTTATTTGTGTGGTTTAGTGCATGCAGTATGACAATAGGCAAACTTGCGTTTAATAACGACAAAATTAACATGTGCCAGTTGCGACCGCTTAAATCTGCATATAAACATGAATATATAAGACGCACACAACGTTTACAGTTTGATATCTGCTCTTATGAAGTAATGCATGATGTTATATATTTATTTGCAGATCCGCTTCTAAGAGTAGGATGATCAATATTTCATTATATCGATAGTTATCGATGTCGAAGTAAAAAATCTTACTGATTTATAAATCTTTAAATTTCGTTTTATCGATGTGACGGTATCTGTATCACAGATATATCGATATTGTCAGTATACAGTAAATGAATTCCGTATTTAAACATACCGATAACTAACCAGACATCAGAAATATAAAAATTTTATCGGAATCACAACAGATCGATATTTACAACACATCGAACACGACTTTGGTATTTTTCATACCGATAACTATCATATCGATAACTACCATTATCAAAACCGAAAAATGTAACAGATATGTAATTTCCTAAATATATATTTATCGATATGTCGATACTATCGAAAGTATCGGCAAATCGATATTTTCGATATGTGTAAAATAGTCAAACGGTAACTGTCAAAATTTACAATTGCGTTTAATCTGACGATTTCACCGATAAATTTTGTAACTGATTGTTTTATCGGATTTGTAATTATGGTCGATATGAGCATTATCATCGAAACCATTATATAAAAGAATTCATGATTGGACAGCATATTGGTTGTACAAACAATTTCAATAATTTTATTGTATTATCAATGTAAGTTTTAATTTGATTTGCAGACTGTTTGTGATATTATAAACGCTTAATCTTAACAATTAATACCATCACTGTTGCTGTCTATGTTTACCATAGTTAAATATATTTAGTTTTACGCTATATTAATCAGCTGTTCATTTTAGTTTTTACACATCCATTTCACGTAAAAATATGCATCAATGTACCGTTTTTTTATTCTATGCCACTAAGGGTGCTGTATTAATTAAACGTACCACATCGGCGATAAACCTGTGAATGATTTAAAATTTTCGTAACATAAAAAACAGTAATCGAAAGTTGATATGAAAAATTGATATTATTAGCATTTCCATACACTGAATAGTTTGTGTTATCGGTACACCAAACAGTTTCAGTATTAACGATATCACTTACATAACGACATGTTAATGTTATCAATATTAACAACGAACCGGAAAGTTGCAATATTATCGATAGCATCGATTTACAGAAAATTTGCAGTATTATCGATACACCTAAATTACCGAATACCGAATATGGAGTTGAATTTAATATCGATAGCACTATTTATTATGTCGAACTGCCATAGTGTAGAGGGGTTGCGGAAAGAGATATTTGCCTAATGATATAGAGGGCTTCACTTTATATATAAAAATATGAACGATTTGTTACTTTAAATGAACGGGCATGATTTAAAGTAACAATTACTCCATAACAATATTTGCTGTGAAATGTATTGTAATGAAAAGTGCGTGTAATGACGTATTTGATATCAAGTATTGCTGAGACCAAAGTTGTCAGAACATCACAGCTAATATTACAGGAACGTATGATAATCTACAAGCACATGTTACACCGATATTAATAAGGAAGAGGCTCGGTATATGCTTCCCCGGGCTTCATATTCTTTTAAACTGGCCTCCTGCTTATTTCGAGCAATTTTACGACAAGCAGATTTTCCCAGAAGTAAATATATTTAAGATTTTGTGTGTAAATACACACACACAATATATATATGCGCAAATGTTCTCTCTCATTTTAGGAGCCGTGAGGGTAGAGGGGTAAGACTTCTCACCTCCCATGAAGGCGATCCAGGTTCGATTCCCTGCGAGGTCGGTACCCCAGATGTTCTGCATATGGGAATCGTGCCGGGCGATTCCGCTTGTTGGCAGATTTATTCGGGTATCTACAGTTTCCCATCCCTTTCATTCTGGCGCTGCTCCATACTCACATGTCACCCCTTACCGGCGCTAAAGACCTAGATGTTAAGTGCTGTCCAAAAATATCTTCACTTCACTCGCCACTCACACTCGCTCTCTCTCTCTCTCTCTCTCTGTGTATGTGTGTGTGTGCGTGTGTGTGTGCGTGTGTGTGTGTTGGTGTGTGTGTTGGTGTGTGTGTGTTGGTGTGTGTGTGTGTGTGAGAGAGAGAGAGAGAGAGAGAGAGAGAGAGAGAATGTTCTTCCCAATATAATTCCTAATAAAGACAAGGTAGATATTTTACTATATACATTCTAGCCAAGTGAATAGTATGATATGTATAATCTCTTAAATATCGACTATATCGACTTTTAATACAATATATAGCAAAATACTGGAAATGGCTTGGAGTTGTACAATGTTTGTTTGGGGGATGATAATATCTCTGTGTTCTACAACGTGTAAACAAACCTTCTCCTTAATGGAAGTACATGATGTTACTATCGGCCTGTTGCATAAAATTATATTGCCACAAGGTTAACCAAATTGTTGTATAAAATTAAGATCATCGTGGGAAAAAATCGTCCTCATTTTGCAAGCTACTTGTATGTTACGTTTACCAAAAATATAAAGAATTGTTACAGTAACAATAACACAATAATTGGTACGTGGGCATAATGTGCTATTTCCTCCAAGGAATTGATTTATGCATGCGCCATGCTCTAAAAAAATGCAACCCGTGATACAGTTTATAAAATATGTCACAAAATCCGGCCACGTATACCTAAGTCTTTAGCAGTGGCGAAGTTAATTTTGCTACAGTTGTGATTTTGCCATATTTTAAATTTTTTGTTGTGTAATTTTATAGAAGAGCAAATTTCAATAAATGTTGTAACCTACGCAATGTCTCTTGAGCTCATTACAAAATGTAAATCGTTCTGAGAATATTTGAGTAGTCCAGTTCCAAAATTTCCCTTGTCCACTTTCACTAAAACTGAGTTTATCGTGAAAAACTGACTGGCAAGCCCGTTTGTGACATGGCCAAAGTAGTTTTGGAAAATATCACGTCAACTTATACGCACATTTAAAAGCTACACAAATCTGTTCAGAACTCATTTTTCCTTGGTGATGGACAAGTCGAGTTTTGGAACTGGGCTACTCATTTATTCGTTAATAAGAGAAGCGAAGTGTCCGTAAAGAAAAATTTTACGTGTATTTGTTATTGTTAAGTATGGAGTTGTTTAACGGCAAACGGTCTTTAATACCTTCCTGATCGCCTGTATCCATGCACTTAATTTATTTGTATGTTTCTAATATTTTAGTACAAATTAAATTTTAATTTATGACTACCGTGTTTCTTTGCAGAAATGCGTTGTTTTAATGCTATGCAGTCTGCACTTCATTTGCTTATACCGGAACGATAGCTGCACTGTAAAAACAATTTTCATTGCCAGAAAAATTTTCTTCACATATACAGCAAATTAACTTCTGTTGTATATTCAATTTTTGTTCAGAAGTTGAAGCAATGGTAACAAAAACTGTGTAATTCGTAAGATTCCTCATTTGATATTTAGTTGCGTTATTTCCAACACTGTGTTTATGTTGAAAAAAACTCTTTTCGGCATATATATGTATATTATTGAAGAAACAAATTAAAGTAAACTATACAAAACTAAAATATTCCAAAATCTCTTTGTGGCTAGGCAATATGTCTTTACCGCAAGCTAAATACTTTTATGGAAAATTTACTTTACGTGGTTTATATACAAACAAAATTTTTGTAGGAGCAAAATAAGTGTTTTCAGGAAGTGCAATTCCAAGTTGCTAGGAGTTGAGACAGTGTCTCCTCCGATTTCCCGACTCCAACGCTGTCGCAGTAGCGATTTCAATTACGTAAATGTGTTCTGGTCTGCTACCACGCTGTTGGCTCGCCTACCTTGGCAATGTTCGTCGTTATATCGACCGACTACAAGCTGGCATCTCGCTTGGCCTTCCAATGACATCACGACCGTCTCACAGGCACCAACTGTCTGCAAACTACGATTTATTCTATCAACTAAATTTACAAACGTTCACATATGGCCACTCCTTGAACTCGCCTACTTTATGGGCATTGTTACAAAGTAAATTTAAATATGGAGTTTTTTCCTCGAAACAGGCGTTTCTGAAGGAGAATCAATATTTTGATATTTCATGTTCTACTTCTTTGTCTACAAGTTCAGGATAAAGTGAGCAGTTTTAAAGCTTAATTTCGATTTTTCTTTGCAGATAATTTACACTTACCTTCATTTTTATAATAAACAACACTACGTAGTTAGCAATGAAAGCACTAGATTGCACTGAACTCAAAACTTAACATCAGATGTCTCAATAAATAATGTTTCTTAATTACTATTCTAGACGATATGTTCTTCAGTAATGTACTATATGACAATGCATATTTATAATCTGAAATTTGTTTGAAGATAGGTAGGATTATGGTATTTCTTATCTGCTAATATGAAAGTGATTTATTACCTAACAATGCCAAAGGCGCAGTAGGTTAACATTTAGAGCATAAAATGCTAAAAAAATAAAATGAAAAAAAAAAAAAAAAAAATCCTAACTTCTTCAACAATGCGTATATCAGGTAAAGTACTGTACATTAAATGTGTAAAAGCACCGCTGTTCTTGTGTGTGCAAGATGCGAATAAATATATCATACAGGTACGTAAGGTAAACGAAACCAAACATTGTGATTACTGCTAACACCAAAATAGTACACTTACAGGTGGGTGCTGTATAATATCACTTCACCAATACCGAGTTTCGGTGTTGACAACTTATGGTCTTGTCAATTCGCTTGTGATACACACAGCTTGATAAGTAAATTAAAAAAAAATAAAAATAATCTAGGATGTTTATCATATATTTTGAATTATTTGTTGCATGGTTTTCTGTTGTCTATTGGGCCGGGTCTACTCTGAAAACATCGCTAACCATAAATAATTTTTAAATTATGATAGGAATATGCCTCTTGTTAAGTTCCACAACACAGTGTAATTTAATGATTTATTTTATGGTTACGCAAACTTTTTTTCTACTTTTTCTTGCATAAATTGGTGAAAGTAAGCGAAGGATTGAAATGTTTGAAAGGGGAGTGTTTTAAATCATTTGTAAAGTTTAATGGCAAATTGTAGGTTCCTGTAAGTCAAAATTTGGAAATAAAACTGAAGCTATCCTATGGAAAATACAGGACAACTTTTTAAAGAGGAAGTCTCCCGTGAGACGTATATTTTAAGTACAATTTCTGACGTCAAAATTTCGTACATTTTTTGATGCGCAAGTAACTGAGCTAAGCACATGCGTCAAGTGAGTAAAATATATTCTCACTAAGTGACAAAACTTGTTTCATAAAATTTATTTTTTTTTTTACTTTTAGAAATATAATCGTAATAATTGGCGGCAATAGCTTTGATTTTTGTATCACGCACTCAGAGTACTTTATATTTCTGAATGTGGTTTTTTTGTAAAAAAAAAATAATGCGTGCAACATTATATTTATTAATAATTACGAGCCATAACAGAACATAACATTTCACTTCCTTGTGTAAAAATATCAGCGAAAATTACATAAATAAAAAACTATAAACCATAACAGATAATAATCTCTCGTACAAAATCACTGTTTTCATTCATAACTGAAGAAATGTGATTTAATGCCATTTCTAAAAACTTTTATGTTATTAATTTATTACACTCAATTTTTGCGTCAATCAGCCAACGAGGCCAAAAACACAGTGACATTCAAAAACATATTACATATGTGGTTGTAATTTGGAATTATACATCTGATATATTTACTGTTGGCAGAACATGAGTGACATGAAAGAAAATAATTTATTAGAAATAATGCATCACATATAGAACGTCATATTTCTATAGTCTAAGTTTTGAATTTTTTTGTTCCCTGCTGTACTCAAAGATAGAAATGTAATTGTGAACGTGTTAATAGTTTTAAATATATTCCACTGTAACTTTTACAATCTCCAAGAATCAGTTGCCAAAAAAATCTACAAACTCTACCAGATAATTTCTGTTGTGATAACTACAGCATCAGAATATTAATAAAACAGTAAAAAACATTTAAATGTCAAATTTGAAAACATTTCACAAATTGGAAACTGATCGTCGTAAACTGACCCTAATCGGAATATTACTTTATATAAATGTGGCCGGCAAACCAACAGCAAACGAATGTTGGCACCCGCCATCCCTAGGAAAATTAAATGGGTGGCTAACTTTTATAGGTCGTTCGGGATAAAGTGAGCACTAAAAATATAACCTTTGAAAAATATTACTACCCGTTACTCCATATAATTCCAACATTAAATATAGTTCCCTTACTGCATGTATGGTTGGCAGCGAAATGTAGCTATATAGTTCCGTGTATGTTCCTATTTAAATACAAAACATTCAAACATAATCGACAGAAATCGACATTACTGTACTTCATATAATTAGTATTTTTTTTTTATCAAACTATGTAGGCAACCACCCACTGCGCTGTTGATCTTACACGCGCAAACATCAAGTGACGTGTCCAGAGAGGTTAGACATGTCTCTTCGTTAGACGTTACGAGCGTAATGATATGAATTAGCTCTAAATAGAACTTTAACAGAGCTTTTTTGAGTGCTCACTTTATCCTGAACTGCCTTCAATTGCATTAAACATTAATAACATAAAGATATTTTACAACTGAAGGTTAAATATTCAATAATATAGCCAATAAATCATACATTACCCTCTCGCAATGACTGTTTCAGACACGCCGTTTTATTGCAAAACTACACACTCTAATTTTTTTTTGTAAATTTGCCACACCTACGTAAAAGAACGCTAAGAAAGTAGGTATGATATAAGTCTAGAGCCACGATTTTGTCGCGAAAATATTTTTGCATCATTTTGTTTCAATGTCTCGCGTGCACGTCGGAAGTTCTGCGTCACGGCTAATAGCAGCGCGTCTTTGCTCAGACACGGCCCCTCGTTTGACTGCACCAATAACAATAAAGATATGGTGACGCAATACGTCTGTGATTTGTCAGTAGAACCTCAAGACAAGTCACAGTTAAAACGTCCAGTCACTGGCCATGAAACAGAGTTGCGGATGTCAATATAAGGCTTTGAAACCAAATGGTGCAAAAATCATTTCGCCATAAAATCGTGGCTCCAGGTATAACTAGAGCCATGATTTTGCGGCGAAAATATTTTTCAAAAAATTTGTTTCAATGCCTCACGTGTGCATTGGCATTTTTGCTTCATGGTTATTAGCAGCGTATCTTTGTTAAGACAAGGTCTCTCATTTAACTGCTAATATCAGAATAAGGCAGTTGTGACAGCATACGTCCGTGATTTGCCAGTATAGTAAATTTGTATGTTCGAACGCAGTGACCTTTATTCGTGTTTAAAATTTTACAAAAAAAATTTCAAAAAATTATTGAAATGTTAATTTAAACTGTTCATAGTTTTCATATCAAGACTGTTACAAAATCGCCGTAAAAAAGGGAATAAACATAATGTAAAAATTTTATTAAGTGGAAATCATTACAACTAAACAAAAGGTTTTTATATTTTTTAACAGAAAATATAAATATTATGATTACATTAGAGATTTTCACAGAAAAGGTGAAAACCAATTAGAATTAAAAATAACAGGGTGAACAAAACAGTCACCTTTTGAAAGTAACAATAAATATAAGTAAAGAAAACACGTTGACCGAATTAGTTATTCCTATCGAGGAGGAAACAAATAAAATTGAATAAGTTGGATGACCAAATAGGTTACCACTTTTGAAGGTAAACGTAATTAGAATAAAAAAACAGGGTGCCAAAACTGATCACCCTTAGTGAAGCTGAACACAATTACAATATGAAAATATATTTTCAAAAGACTATAAACTATTAAAAAATTAGTAAATAAGTCCTATTTAATAGAACATTCATTTCTTCAAATCAAATTGAATGAAAATTTTTTCTAGGGTCACATTTTTTATTCCTTCACATAAAATATTTACAGAATAGCTATTAACATCATCTATCACTTAATTATTCAATTTTTAACATATCTGTCAGGTAAAAATATTTTGATATCTGCTATTTGTAATAAAACTCGACCGTCAAATTTTGTGTCTGCAATTTTAGCTTTATTTGTTAAATATGGATTGCACATTGAAAGTTCAGAAATGTGTGAAAATTATATTTTCCCCATTTAATACATTCAGTGACGCTTCCATTTTTTGTCACTGAGTTTTCTGCGTCTATTTATAAATAAATAATTTTAATAGAAAGTAAATGAATATAAAATACAGAAAATAAAATTTACTTGAAAGAGATGAAAAAATGTACATTGAAGGATTTTATAATTATATATATAATTTTGTATTTTTTTTATTTTAAATAATTAAATGTTTATTTCACTTATAAATTTTATGAAGCTACAAATAATGGTAAATAAAGACTGTGATATTCGCATTTTATTCCTATAAATGGACGCAAATTTAATGGGAAAAGCACAAATTCATCATGGCGGAGAAGTATAAAAATTCTTCTCAAAATAATTGGGATAAATTTTAATTTAAAATTGAATTTCTTAAAGGGAATACAAAAAGCCTCGAGAGACGCAAATTAAATATAATGCTTGTATAAATTATAAAAAACATGCTCACGAAGAAAAACGTTAAGAAACTAAAAAAATAAATAATGTAATAGTTAAATGTGAAAAATTCCGAACGTTTTATAAACAAAACTATATTAACTCATGAGAAACCTAGAATTTGAAAAGGTCCTCCTACATTAACTAAAAATCATTTAAAAATAATACGTATAATTAATTAAAAAAATAAACCGAAAGGTAAACAAGAAAATATTTACGTAAAATGTTGAATTTGTGGAAAAGAATACAATAAATTTTATAAGAAAAATCTTGAACGATGTCAAAAATTGCATATAAAATTTAAAAAATTAATGAATTTGATGACTATGAAATAAGTGAAACTGCAGAAGCATTTAAAATAGATTGAAAACTCATAAAATTAATTGTATAAATTATAAAATAGATCCAGCAGTACTTTTATTGCTAAAAGGAAATTGTTACAAACAAAATAAAAGAAGAATTAAATTAAAAAATTACTTAAAAACAATTTCCATATTCCTGCTAAACATATAAAGGAATTGATTAATGGTGAAGAATATCAAGAACCAGAATTTTAAACTAAACATGAAATTATTTGAAAAACAACTGATGTAGTTGAATATTATGCAAATAGTATTTTAAAAAATTTAGTTGAAATGGGTGCAATTGGAGCAAAAGGATTTTAGTTGGCTCTAAACGTAGTATTTAATTTAGAGTTGCGTATAAATAAACATGATCCAATAAATGGATCTTCATATTTTGAGCTTCCACAAAAATTAAAAGATAAAAGTATGTTAAAACTGATTATCAAAATGCTTTTTATGGTCTAATTCATCACCACCTCATCTTGAAAATCAATACTCCTACATATTAAATAAACTTATACAATTTGAACATTCATTTAATAATGAATTTGAAGGTTTAGAATTTCCTGTGCAATGAGATAAAAAAAGATTTGAAAAGAAAATCTGGCATTTCTATTCATGTTTGTGCATACGACGAAGAAGATAAAATAAATTAAATCCGATTAACTATTATAGAAAATAAAACTGATAGACATATTAATATTTTATACACAAAAAAATTACAATAACGATTATTATTGTTGGATAACAAGTATATCTCGACTTGTGAGTTCAAATCTTTCAAAAGATCTAGAAAAATGTTTCTTTGGGATATATATTTACAACACTTTTATTCTGAAGATAAATTAAATAATCAAGGAAAATCATTGAAAAGAACATGAAGACGCTCGATTAGAACTTCCAAATAAAAAATAAACGCACAAATTAAAATTTGAAAATTGTAATCAATCTTTAAAACTATAATTTATTGTTTATGATTATTTTGAATGTTTATTAAGTAAAATAGATACTTGTAAACCAAATCCTGAAAAAACTTATACAAAAATTATCAAAAACATTAGCCAATAAACTTTTTTTATCATATAAAATATGAATATGGTGATTACAAACATCCATTATTTTATAAAACAAAAATTTCTTCGAGTGTGTTTTTTTTAAACGTATGAAATAGTAATGCTTGTAATTAAACTAATAAAGAAGAAAATGATTATGAAAACTAAACTTACTGTCATATTTGTGAAAAAGCATTAATTCATCTTGTAAAAGGCACATATGAAAGAGATTCTGTAAAAGATCACAATCACTTAACTGGAAAATTTCGTGGCGCTGCACATGACGAATGTAATTTAAATGATAAAAAACCTTAATTGTATTCCTGTTTACATTAATGATTTATCAGAGTATGATAAACATTTATTTATATAGGATTTTGAAAAACTTGAAATTGAAAATCAAATTCATTAAATTTCAAAAAATTAGGTAAAACATATTTATTTTACAAAACACAATATGAAAGAAGAAATTTTAAGATTTATTGATTCATTTAAACACATGGCTTCTCCTTATATTTACTTTCTACAAACTTACTAAAAACCCATTTCGAGAAACGTCTAAATATATTTCCGAAAAAAAAAACAACTCTAATAAGTTACAAAATAGTGTTTATCCTCATGATAATATGGATTGTGAAGAAGTATTTAGCGAAACAGTATTACTATCTTAAGAAAACATGTGCAATAATTTAAATAAAACTGACATTTCTGGTAACGATTTAAATTTGCATTAAAATTTGGAATACATTTAATATTAAATATATTTCCGAATATGCATAATCTTATATATTTATATTAGGTGACATATTTTATATTTTAGATTAGTTAGTTCAGAAAAATAAATTAGAACCTTCTTGGTATTTCACTGCACCACTGTTAGCTTGGGAACGAATGTTAAATTATACAAAAATTTGACCTTGATTTATTAACTGATTGTAATAAAATATTAATAACTGAAAAATTAATTAGACGAAGAATTTCTGAGTGATATATATATAATTATATGAAAAATTATGATCCTAGAATTGAAAATTCATATTTAGAATCTTTAGATGCAAACAATTTACAAGTTTGGGCAGTATAACAATATTTTCCTTATGGAGGTTTTGAATGGCTAAATTGTAAACTCAATGATTAAAGTTATTGGGAAAAAATATAAATTGGATGTATATTTTCAAAGTTATTTTAGAATATCGTAAAGAATATTAAACACAGCCAGGTTAAAAACGTAAAATATATTTACAACATTAATTTATGAACGAAAAATGCATTATATTATGTAAATCTTAAATAAATATATTTATTTATCATTAGGAATTAAACATAAATATTAGAAACTATACATTATTAACATTTAATCGAACAAATCGGATAAAAATATATATTTGTTAAACACAAATGCAAACAAATGCAAGAAATAGTTTTGAAAAATATTTCTAAAAATTCATGAATAATTCAGTATTTTGTAAAACAATGGAAAATATTAGAATTAGAGGTGATATTTGATTATGTAGAAACAATAAACGTATAGCAAAATTAATTGCAAAACAAAATTTTAAAATAGAACTACATTTACTGAGTCTTTAACAGCAGTACATATGCTTATAACAAAATTATGTCCTAACAAACCAGTTTCTGTTGAAATTATTATGTTACATTTATCAAAAACTTTTATGTACGATTTTCATTATAATGGGATGAAACCAAATTTATATTATAATATTGAATTATGTTACAGGGATATTGATTTATTAATTTATTATATAAAAACAAATGATTTTACGTTGATGTGAAATTAATGATTCAACATTTTAATGCAAGTGATTAAGAAAATAATTATATTTATAATATGTCACAAATAAACCAATTAGGTATTGATAAACTGAAAGCTGAAAACGACAAAAAATAATTTTAGAATTTATTTCCTTGAAATATTATTATTAATTTAATGGTGATGTTAAGAAAAGAGCGAAAAATTATAAAATTGCTGTGATTAAAAAAGAAATAACATTTGATGACTGTACAAATAAAAATTATTTATTAAAAAATTAAGTATTGTATAAAAATATGAACCTTGTAAGAAGTTATAAACATTAATTATCCTCAATTGAGTCTTGAAATATGGCATCGAGAATGATAAAATAAATATTCTTGAAAATGGTATTGATACATTACTGTGGGGTTATTACCAAATTAATGAGGAATAGAACTGTATTACAAACCTAAAAAATATTTAAAATATAACATAGTAAATGTATAAAAACAAATGTAATTACTTACAAAATTAATAAAATTATAAAATATAATACATCACGGACATTTCACTCAGGATTTAGTCACTCATGGGCTACTCTAGTTTTTTTTTAACTGTTTATAGAAGTAGCGCTATAGTTAACATTTTTGGAAAATGTGAGCAATTTGAACAATCTACGACTAGCTTCAAGATGCCATCTACGTAGCGTTTCTTCACCCTCATCTTTGATGAGTGTTACCGCCGTGAGAGCCCAATATTTATTTTTTTATTTTTTATTATTTTTTTTATTTATTTTTTTTATTTATTTATTTATTTATTTATTTTTTTTTTTTTTTTAGCTTGGAAAAGTAACTAAATTTTTCGTGTGTTTTGCCTCTGTTCGCCGAGGGTTCCAGTCTTAGTTCCAGTTTTCCGACGTACTACCAAAATTCTCATGTCCCTGCCGACTTGGCACACTGGATTGGCCATGGCGTGGTCTACCTACTATTTTAGCACGACAATAAGTTGCCGCTTCACAGACTATTTGTCAATATAGAATCCTGCTCTGAGGATGCTGCAACCTGTGGTAATGCGTCTCATTCACTCTATTTTTTGCCTGAGGGAAGTCAACACAGAAACTTCAGGCAATAAGAATAAAAGTAGCATATTTTATTTTACTGTCTATCGACACTATGTACTTGAAGTTAATTTGTAAGGGGTCCCGTTTATATAGAAAGTAACCGTTTCTGAAATAATGTAAATGCTATGTGCACATGTAATCAGAAAATTGTGTAAACAAATGCGTAATATTTAATATTAAAATTACTGGAACTTGAACCAGTGATTTATTTATTTTATTTATTACATATATACCTGTTTAGCTTATTAACTAAAAGCAAATTGTCTCTCAGTTATTTATTATAAATAAAAAATTATTGTTCTCTGACATCACTGTTTGCCAGCACGCAATAAATCGTCATTTAGGTAGCAAGTTTGGTCTATATTGACGTGATTACACCTTTGGTTGCTGCCGAGAAGTGTAGCAACATATAATTTAAATGTTTTCGACGATGTGGGAACAACGTTTTCAAGACACTGCCAGTAATTAAAAGAAATTGGGAATTTTCTTGTACAATTTAGCTTTAATTACATCTCTATAATTAGGTTCGTATTAAACAACTGGCCAAAAAATTTCCATTTTCTCAATAATAATTTTACCAGCAACATTGTTACGGTCAGGAGATCCATCAGCTTTATGTTTTGGTTCCCTATCGATACAAACATAATCATTATAACCCGGAATAAATGAAATTTTGTAACCTCTTATACAATAGATATCACTGAAATCTCAAAAATATCGAAAGAAATATTTTAGCGGATATGCAACATCTTTATGTTTATCAGTACTATAAGAAAATAAATTATGAACTCCATAACCTTTTCCAACCATTGATAACTGTACATATGCTGATTCTGAACTTGAGTTTAACAATGAATGTGCTATAGTGGAAGTTATTCCAGGATTGTCGAAAACTCTCAATAATCTTTCCATACTTAAAATCTTTGGCATAATCCTTATTTTGATCTCTCTTAGTTATCATATGACCACGGATCCTTATTTATATAATTTAAGTTTTTTTTTTTTTTTTTTTTTTTTTTTTTTTTTTTTTTTTTTTTTTTTTTTTTTTTTTTT
>PNEQ01056330.1:16040-42591 GCA_003012365.1 Medauroidea extradentata
GTGTGTGTGCGCGTGTGTGTGCGCGTGTGCGTGTGTGTGCGCGTGTGCGTGTGTGTGCGCGTGTGCGTGTGCGTGTGCGTGTGTGTGCGCGTGTGCGTGCGCGTGTGTGTGTGCGTGCGCGCTTACAGAGGTGTGCGAGTAGGTGAAATGGTGTTGGGTAGTGGTTGGTGTACGAGCATGCGAGGCGAGTGGAGGCACGAATGTCAGGTGTAGAAGTGTGTGTGTTTTAGGTAGTAGGGTTACATAAATAAATTAAGTTCACTAGAAAAAAAATCAGACAATCGTGGTTTGGGTTTTGCAAAATCCGAACTTCTTATAAAAATCTGTCAAGGTCGCCGCTTAGCGCTTGCCCAGACTGCCCGGCGGTGTGCAGAGCTTTGGTTATTTCAAGATTATTCGAAAAATGTAGAACGTGTGTAAGTAATGTCTGCTTAGGTACAGCATACACACAAAGGACTTACCACATCTTGAGTACCCATTGTATGCCACCTACGTATATTAAAGTTAATTTATACACTGCCGAAAATTGATGGGGTCCTTTTTACATATTATCTAGGCGCAGCCGTTAGAAGTTCAAGGCGTGTACAATACAACTTTACATCCGTAATATGACGTCATAACATGATAGGGTCACCACTGGGTGATAGTTTACTGCCAGAACACTCGTCAGTACAGTGACTTGCTAGGGTGAGGCGTGATGCGCGTACTGTGTCGTCCTTATCGCTTCCACACTTGTAGGCCTCGTACGCACTAAACACGTTCATCCAAATTCCTCCTGGTAGCTTCCGTGCTTGACTGACAGCGTACAAATTAACGACAATTTTAACACACCCAGGGCATTTTAATTTCTGAAGTCTCGCAGCTGTATGCGCCAATGAACTATCGGCGTCACACTCACAATATTAGGGCGCGGTTCACTCTGTTTTCAACGTCTATTTTTATATTTGTACCAGATATTATTTTCTTATTTTAGACATAAATTGAAACTAAATCTTTCTCTTAGGAAATTTTTGTATCTCTCCTAGTTTTTGCGCGGTGAGTCGTAAACGTCAAAATTTGCACTTTACTGTTATGTTCGCCACTAAAACCAACTAACATACCAAACCAAAAAAATTCACAGTGTATAAAAATGTTGCAGGCTGTGATTTGACACATATATAAAACAAAAAATAAAATATTTTTGTATTTAATAAAAAATGTTGAATTTTGAAACGAAAATTAAAAAATTTCAACAATTAAAATAAAAATACAAAACTATATACTTTTTTGTTTTTATGTGTCAAATCACAGCCTACAACATTGTTATACACCGAGAATTTTTTCTGTTTGGTATGTCAGTTGGTTTTAGTGGCGAGCGTACATAAAACCGTAAAGTGCAAATTTTGACGTTTACGACTCATTACGCAAAAACTATAAGAGAAACAAAAGTTTTTTCCTAAGAGGAAGATTTAGTCACAATTTATGTCTAAAAGAAGAAAAACATCAGGTACAAATATAACAATAATAAAAGACGTTGAAAACTGTGGTGAACCGCGCCCATACGACACATTTTTCGAAATTGAAATATCAAAACGACACCTCTTATAAAAATGTAGGCCTATTAGAAAATATTTTACAATGCTGCCGCAGACCGAGATTCAATCTTGCTTTTTACCTCCGGACTCAAAACATTTACTACGTTTCCATGTAGTTTTGAAATCGATTTCAAAACAGTTCTGAAAACGCTCATGGAAACTGGATTCAAATAGTTTTGAGTCGCGAGGTAGTACAAAAATTGGGATCGTACCGGATTGAGTCCAGCGTAAAATGTCGCGGAAACGCGGATCGTACTGAAAACGAATCAGAGCATGAATATGTGCAAATAGATTGCATCATTCAAGCTTTGGTAGACATAAACATCAGATTTTCTGTTAATTAAGAGTATTTTTTTAAACATTTTCAATAGATTTTTTTCTTAAAATACTTAAGGCAAGTTTCAGTACTTCATATTTTTTCATGTCTGTAATCATTTGCTGGGACGTCTTAAACCGGGGGGGGGGGGGGGGGGCCGAAATTTCGTAGTTTTTAAGATTTTTTAAGATTAATATTTCCTTCAGTTTTATATTAAATATTTTGATGCAGAAACTCTTTAAATAGCAGCATTTTGCACCTTAAAATATAAAATTTCCCGGTGGAGGACTCCTACACACCCCTTAATTACGTAGGTTATATGTACACTTTCTCTACCAGTGTCAAACGCTTAAGACGCCGATGATCATTTGCGAATTTTTTTTACTATGTACGAGGTTTTCGTTTAAAGTACCAGCTTTTTTGTGGTGTCAGTACCAGGATTTTGGAGTTACCATGTAATATCCCTGCACATTCTGCAGTTGGTTCGGCGGCTCGGCCATCAGATTATCTGCTGACAGGTGCACACGAAACAACTGAATAACATTTATAATAAGTTACTATGAGTAAGGTTAATTCTACAACAGGTTAGAAAATCAATGTTATAAGTTTGGCACAGGGAAAATTTCTGCCACTTGAGCGCTGGTATCGCTAATGCACCAAACTGACCAATCACAGAGCTTTCCTGAATTTTAAGATTTATTAAGTTGATAATTTAAAACGCGAAATTGGTTTCTTTCCACATTAAAATTAAATTAAATGACAAATATAATTTCTAAGTTTAATTAAATTTAATTTTACTACGGTTTCGTATTTATCTGGTCTCTTCGCGATCGAAGCGAAACTAGTGGCAGAAATTTTCCCTGTGCCAAGCTCTCCCATAAGAAAACGCATTTTCTATCTAACCTGTAGTAGAATTAACCTTACTATGAGTAACAATAATATCCTTGTATCCATTTCGTTTTCTTTAGCAATTTAATTACGTGAGTAGCCAGAAGAAAAATAAACAGATGTGTGCATTTATTATATATTTCATGTCAACCAACGTAAATTTCAACTGTCACAAATTTTCATTATCACATACAAATTTGTCCAGTGAACTAAAATCTGCTTTTAATCGGATCTAAAGTTTGCACGCAGACGGGTAACGTACTCAGTCGGGATTCAATATTAGATTCGTTTTCAAAACTATATGGAAGCGTAGTAATTAAACTTATTCAATGTTTAAGTTGTGGCCCTATAAACATGGGTTCTTACGCATGATATGTACGCGCGAGGAAGAGTAAAATATGCTATTTACTCACCGGAGACGGTTTCGCTGCCTAGGAAAAATAACTAAACGCATATTTAATGTGGGGTTAACTCTAGTGCATTCTGTTTCGTTTAGTTATAATACGTTTCGACAGATTGAGGTATTTACTCTTACCGCTTTCACTTGAGTAATGCCAGTCAAATGTTAAGCACATACAGTGAAATGGGCCTCTCGATTTTCGTAACAAAACACAGCATCAAAAATGTAAAACACAATTCAAAACATATAAATGCCATACGTTAATTTCTTAGCAGCTCCTCTAAACATACCTTCTCATTATGAAACGCTTTGTACGACGCACGAAGTAAAATTGGTCGGCTAGGCCGGCAACAAAATTGTTTTCGAACAACGCTTACACTGAATTTGGGAATTCAGTGTCTGTCTACGGAAATAAGACGAGCGCCAAACACACTCGCTTGAAGCCAATACTACATATTTCCTTTATTCGTACTTCAAACACCTGCCAACATGCTGGAATCACAACAGCGCGACACACACAACGAGAAGTGCGCGACGCGATTAAAATAACACGTCAGCCTATCAGCATTGAGGCTTCTATGACGTGAATGCATCCGCCTCTACGCTGATTGGCTGAAGAGTACTTCGTACACTTCGCGTCACGTCTGTCACGCTGTTGTGATTCCACCAACACTCCTATGCAATAACACAACCAACGTATTTTCCTTTAAGTAAATAAAGAGCAATACATACAATTTATTCTTTGACTTACCTTGGCCGGTTCGACAATCACCTAAGAGCCGTGCCAACTCTTCAGTGCGACTCGTAACAGGATAAACGTAAGTGGACTTATGATACAGTGTTGCATCCATCATAATAAATGTCAAAAAATTAAGATTTGTTCCAGTCTTCACCGTTATCTCCCTCCACGCACAAACTCCTCCACTACTCACGTCTTCCTCAAAGTGATTTGATTCTACTAGCGCGCTGCAAGGTCCGCGAGCGATCACGTGATAAGATGGCCCGTTGTTATTTTAAGCAGCCATAAATATTTGTGTTTAATAGCAATACAATTAAGTTTTTCGTAAAAACAAGACGTACACCACTGTAAGAAAAATAATAATTTTAGTAAAATAAAATCACTGAATACACTGATATTTTGTAGACTTAATTATCGATTACTGATAAGCATAAAGTTCCAGAAATTTTACAAAATATTTTTATCGAGAAAGCTTATTGTATACAGAATATTCACCGCCATCTTAGATCTATTTTTTTTGCTGTACATTTGGCCTAATATGAGCATAGAACATGACTTTTAAACTTTATAATAATTTTATTAGTGGAATCGTTTACTTATTTTAACACGTAAAATTTAATTTTCCCATTACTCAATTTTACGTGCAATGTTTGATGGTTTGCAGTCCGTTCGCCTCGCCAACACTCATTCTGTGTTCGCCAACATGGTTGGTAAATACCCGACGCCACCGGTCAGCAGATCATGGTTACTGTTAGCAATTTCGGAAAAGTGCCTTATTTTTCCTTGAGGGACGTTCAACTTAAATATTTTGACGTAACTTATTGTATACATCAATTTTTCTCAGTGTTGTTGCTTAGTTAGGTAGAAAATCGTTGCTTAGTAATTTCTCCCTTCGCTACCATTGTCAAATATATAAAAAATAAATTATAAGCTACAACTCTAATTTGAAAATTAAGGCACCTGTGAAATATTTTTACTATAGGTCGCTTAGGATAATGTGAGCACTAAAAAATTAAGATTTGAAAAATACATCACTAGCCGTTTAAGTACTGCATATAATTAATAATAACTCTAGGTGCCTTACTGCTTGTTTGGTTGGTTGGCAGCACAATACGCAATACAGTTCAGTGTATTTTCTTAACAACAATGCTGAAATAAAAGCAACCAAAATCAATGTAATTTTGTTTTATATAATTGTCAAACTATATAGGTATCTACCACGGCCGTGGTTTCTACTAATTGCACAATTTATCTTACATGCGCAAACATCAATTGCCGTGTCCAGACAGGTTGAAGACCTCTCCCGCAGTTAGCCATTACATGCAGAAAGATACGAATTGGCTCAAAATAGAAATTTTGCAGGGCTTTTGTGAGTGCTCACTTTATCCCGAACCCCTTATATAAGTTTGTACTTTATAATTGTGTGTAGTTATATAACTTTTTATTATTTAATATAGACTTTAATTTTAAATTAATTGTAATTTGTAATGGTTACTCATATTTTACGTGAAAGAACTGTGAAGTGTTGTGGGTTCAGTGTAAGAAAAGGCCACCATTGCCTTAACTGCGCCTTTTTAGTGATAAAATAAAATGAACAGTTGCAGCAAAAATTAGATCTACGGTGGAGTAGGATGTTCTATTTCAGTGGACTTCTGCTATTGGCATAATTTTTTACGTGTTCAAAGTTACATGAGTCTGTTGAACATGAATACTGTTCTGGTAAAAAATCAGTTTATTTTCAATAAATGTGGTAAATGCAATCAAGTGGTAAATGCAATAAAGTGGTAAAAACCGGTGTGCGTTGGGACTCCTGTGATAGATGGTTTCATTTTAGAAAGTGCAGAGACATTAATGAAGACAAGCTGCGTAATAGTAAATGGTATTGTGCCACGTACAAAAATAATTAGCAAAACATTGAAAATGGTGAACATAACCCTACTAAGACTTGTTAAAAAAAAAATTCTGCAAGATGAAATTGCTTTACTTAAAGAGATATACAGTAATACTTACTTAAGACTTAAAGAGATTTGTAGCATTGCAGGGTTATGTTTTTGTTTTGTCTTTTGTTTTATGTAAGGTATTCTTAAGCAGGTATTGTAATTTCTTATTCAGTAATACATTAACTAATTATTTCCTTTTTAGTGGTCTCGTTCATTAGGCTCTAGGTTGTGGTGGGGGGGGGGAGGTGGTATTTTGGTCATGTGCCATCAGACCGCCAATAGGCGCGCGGCCTGGGGTGGCGTGTGCGACCCCTTCCAGAGAGTTTTGCCTCCACCATTTGCACTAATAATATTCAATACACCAGCGAGTGTGGTTGCATCAAAGGGTTGCGGCCCCAATTTGTTCTGAAATAGTTTGGGAGTAGCAAATTAAGCGTGTGTGGGCAACACCGTGGTCTTATTTCTTTATTAATTAGTTTTCGGACAACCTTCTGGACTCTCCAGCTAAATTTTTCCGCCCATATGTGTAGGCCGTGAGGTGCAATATCTTTTCTTCTTTGTCTATCCTCGTGGACATGTGCTGCGTTTTTATAGATTTTTTTCAGTAAACTGGGTTCACAGTAGGCTAATGGATGGAAATGCCGATTTCAGTGTAACTTGAAGTTAAATAAAACAACATTTTTTCAGGAATGCAAGTGTTTTATGGTCGGAACACCCCTGAGTCAATTCCTGGAACATTGTAAATTTCCACTACAAGCTACAGTGTTCCAGAGGAAGATTGGAGTGATTGCAGTGGGTTAGGAGACCACTGTAACTTCTCTGAACCCTGACTATATTTCGGTCCAGGTGGGCTGAAGTGTTTTATTTGGCGCCCAACGTGGGGCAGGAGCAGTTGTTGCCGGCGAAGTGTTGTAGACTGAAAGAAACAATGAGAGAAGTAAAATAAGCAACAAAGGAAGTCGCACAAACAACCTAGAAAATGCAGAAACAAACAATTTTCCTTCACGAAAATAGAGATCAGACGCAATTGAACATAAATCCGGTGGGAGGAGGGGGGATGCACCATCTGAATTTCAAATACCATTACAAAATAGGTTTCACTCTTGGCCAACACAAGAAAAATATCAGGGATGCACACAAGTGAAATGTCAGACATAAAAAATACAGTGCAGCAAAAAATAGGCTCAGTTGAAAATGCTAGAGAAATCGGTGAAAGAAACAGTAGTAGTACTCGAAGTACAGGCTGTTCACTAGAAACTGAGCACTCAGCAGAAATTGTAATTAATTAAAAATATGTTTACATGGCCACTATAAGTTAACTTTTGGAAGTGTTGAAATGTTTACATTGGATTTTAGTTACCTACGTGAAAGTTTCCAAATTAAAAGAAGTGAAGATGGCTGCAAAACTGCCGAAAGAAAACTTGTATGCAATGCTCACTTTATCGTGAATGGCCTATAACAACCTGACGAAGCCTAGGCCCAAAAATACTCGTGTGCTTCTTCTGGGGGATAGCCATGCGAGAGGGTTGGCTGAGCAATTGTCTGAGAAAAATCCTAACTCTAGGGTTTTAGGGTATACAAAACCAGGAGCCCCTCAACATGAAGTTCTAAAATGTGTCAAAGAAGACAAAACATTTATTGAATACTATGACTCAGTGGTTGGATGATCGAATGATCCAGCATGAGACCAAACAAAACAAGCAGTTCAGATTCTCAAAGAGAGTCTTTGTAAACTAAAAAACAAGAATGTTAGTGTAGTAAATGCACCCCACAGGTATGATCTCTCAGACTCACCATGTGTAAATGTGCTATTAGAAGGATGAAAAGTGATTATAAAGACCTATGCATGAAGCACGATAACGTAAAATACATTGAAATAAATAAAATACATAGAGGAACGCATACATCTCATGGCCTACATTTAAATAACATAGGCAAGACATTCCCAGCATCAAAAATCTCTGATCAGATTTGCACATCACATAACAGGTTAAATAACCCAACACTTCTTGATAAATGGGTCATCAGGAAAAATCAGACATGAAAATGTAGTAACTTGTAGCGTTAGTACAAACTGTATCTCAAAGGCTTCCTTAGGCAAACTTACTTTTCTTGGCAAGTGGTTATAAAAAATGACTTTTTTTAATGTAAAGGATACCACTGTCAACGACCTTCGTACTTTTGACTGTTCTAACAAGTCAATATCCACATCAAAACACTTTCGAAGATTTTAATCTCTCACAAACAAAACCACTATAGGTGATGCATCAAAACATGTGTAGTTTATATGGTAAAAAAGTGTTACTTGAAGGTTTTACAATAATGAACTCAATTGACATATGTAATATGCAAAGTGAGCACTGACTCTAGCATAAATGTTGTATTTTGTAGGATCACAAATTAAATTATTGGTTAGCATCGCGTTACTGTAGAACCAGTTGTAGAGGTGTTGGTGTTTGCATTTACTTAAAAAGTAACCTCTTCTACCAACTTATTTACATAAGTGAATTATGTATAGCTAAAATAGGTATATGTATGCTGTTGCATCAAGGTTAGTGCCCTAAATATTTGTGTGTTAGTTGTATATGGATCTCCTAGTTCAACAGAATATAATCTCTTTTTCAGTAATATTGAATCTGCTCTTAGGTTAGTTTTCAGAGGAAAAAAAATGTATTGTAGTACTGGTATGTAGTGACTTCAACAAACTGTACATTAGAACAGGGCTGCCACCAACAATTGTTACAAAATCCTTAAATTTGCTTGGAAAAATCCTTAGAAATCCTTAAATGGTGCAAAAAATCCTTAAAAAAATCCTTTATGGACTAAATAGTTTCAAAATACAAGGAGTCTTAAAATTGCTTGCAGTAATACATATTACTCCCACATTGCTACAAAAATCCTACAAATTACAAAGTTACATACATTTTTTAAGGAAATATGATTGAAGTTAAAAAAAATATACAGTTTTGTGAATTGTTATATGTACACTTCAAACAATATACTACAACCCATCATAGTTTACAGTGTTAACATTATTTGATCAAGTTCCGTGCTCTCTTCCTCATTTCATTGGTTGGTTAGAATTGATGTGTTTTTTTCCTGGCTGAAATGTGCATAAGTGCATTCAACATTGGAGATTCAAGTGATGACCTGCGTGCAGTTTTTATTAGCTTTAAGTTGCTAAATGCTCTTTCCACTGCAGCATTGCTGTGGGGTAGTATCAGCATAGCTTTTGCTAACTTGCATGGCGTTCCATTGTTTTCATGGGAAGACACTTTCTGCCAATATGCATCAGGAGCATCTGAATTGGCAAGACCCAGTGATGATGGTGGCTCCCACATCGTGTAAGCTAGAAACTCTTCATTCAGCTTATCGAATTCTCCACTGGGAATCACATTCTGAAACCTTGCAGCCAAACTCGCAACCTTTTCCCAGTCCCCAGATCCTTTCTTAGTTGCGTCTAATATGCCTATATTTTTCAAAACCACATCCTGCAGAGGCAACAAACGGTACAACTCCTTTGTTCCCATCTCGTAGAACTTGCGGACATTGCTGAAGAAATCTGATCTTTCCTGTGAGCTTATCTCATGGTTTTCGAGAAATGTGTGCGTTGCATGGCCAACAAAAATAGCTGCATCTGAAAGTTGATTTTCCCTCTGAAAGTCAACATATGTAATGTCGGATGCCTTTTGAATGATTTGGAATTGTACGAAACTTGCTATGAATTGGCGCAACAAAATGCAAGCTTCAGAGTAAAGCTTGAGAACATAGGGTTGGTCTTGCTGAAACAAAAGGTTAAACTTAGTAAATCTAGGCAAAACTGCACTAAGAAAGAGGAAATAAAGTTTTGCTGATGGTGAGTGCAACGTTTGTTTGATTCTTTGAACAGATTCTTGAGTACATTGCTTGGAATCAAATGAATCAAAATAATGTAGAAGTGCAGGCCATTGCTCAAGAAGACGTTCTACACACTGTAGTGTGGCAAGCCACCTTGTTGAACATGGTCGCAATATTTTGTGTTCTTCAACATCAAGAGCTTTTTGTATGCTCTGAAAGTCGTCCTGCCTTTTCCCAGAAGTTTTAAAGTATGTGTAGACATCTCATGACAGTTGTTCGCACACATTTGGTAGTTCACTATATGCGTGTGATGCAGCTAAATGTGCTACATGACAAGTGCAGTGCAAAAACCATACGTTTCCTTGCTGGCCTCTTACTCGTGAAAGAACAGAATTGAATTCTCCCACCATAGCTTTTGCTCCATCAGAAGACATGCTTAAGCAGTTTTGCCATGAAATGTTGTCCTCCTCAAAAGATTTGTCGACAACATTGAACAGATTTTCACCTGTCGCCTTCCCACTGAACGCCACAATTTTGTAGAGGCGTGTTTCAACTTTATCTGTACCAAAAAAACGAGCCATAATAACCATCTGCCAGGTTACTGAAATGTCTGTTGACTCATCAATGAGAAGTGTGAACAGAGTTTCCCTCATTGTATTTACAATGTCTTCTTCAGCGATTGCACCAATAGCCTGCTTTATAATCTGCCCGGTTTTTGTATGCCCACAGTGAAAGTTCATGGCTATTTCACTATCGGGAAACATTTTTGGAACTAATTGTGAGAAGTTATCTGCTAATTTGATTGACAGATTATTCTCACAAACAAAGTTTGCCCACCACAGTTCAGAGTGAACACTGCTGTTATTTTGTTTCGTAACAAAATTTAATATTGAGCTGCTTCCTGATGCCGTGTTTCTTTTGTAACAGTCTGTTGACTCGTGACGTCTAAGATCTTTGATGCCCCCCTTACCTGCGTTTATGTTTGGACTGCACAAAGTGCAAACGGCGTGGAAATCATCATTTCCGCGTCGCAACCACTTTAGTTCTGACTCCCATTGCATTTTATATTTTTGTTTGTATGGATGGACATCACTCGTAGTTTACGCTTACTTTCCATGTTTACTGCTGCAGCGACAATAACTAACAGTCAACAGTAAACAATTTTTTTTTTCATGCCAGTACAGCCAACGTATCGTAGGTATTTTTTGTGGAGTTAAATAAATTCAACTAATGTACTATTGTTTTTTTAAACAAAAAATACTTTTCATAATGCATTAAAATAAAATTCTTTCTTAGTTTTGCCATTCTAATTATTTTCTGTGGCTGTAAATTCAGTTTAAGTGGGTATTAATAGCCGTTTGTTTTTCGTGCTAAGAAAACGGCAGACATGTTGTTTTGTTATTGTGTGTATTATTAACGGTAAACGAAAAACTGTCTGCTAATGATATGGATAATAAAGAAACTAATACTACAGTGTTATTAAACCCAATAATTTGGATAACACTGACATTCTTCTGACATATTCTAGTGTTTAAACTACGTGATTGCAGTTTCTCGGTGCCCGATGTTGCTTGAAAGAAGGTTAGCGTCCGGCGTGATTTTTCTATTATTTTAGATGCTGTTTACTTATATTGGGCTGTATTTACAAAATTTATAGGCCTCCTGTAATAAAAGTGACATCGGACATGCTGTAACAAGTGACGCTTTATTTATTGTAAATAATGTGTGTTGTAGGCGCGAAATAGGGTTATTGCTAGACAAAAAAAATCCGCGAAACAGCGTGTTTGATCCGTAAATCCGTTTCAACACGTAAATATCCGCAAAAACGGATAAAATCCGTAAAAACTGCAGCCCTGCATTAGAATAACTGTAATACACATATTAGAAAACTATTGAACATATTTCACCAATTTAATATTGAAATAACAATCACTGACTCCACTAGTCACTTGAAAACTGTAAGCAAATGTATTGATAACATTGCAACTAATATTGCTAATCTGTGAAGAGGAAAAAATTGTTTCCAAAACTTGAGAATTACATTTCATTCAAGTTTTATTTAAAATTAAAATTTATTACATTTATTTTGTAATATTTAATACTGCATATTTTTATAAATACTCTGGAGTTTCTTGTGGGATATAAAGTACGGTATAAATATCTGCTGCTGTCACTATAAAGTATTTAAGCTGGGAGCAGCGGCGGCCAAGTGGTCACCCCACTTGCCTCCCAACAAGGCTATCCAGTCTCGATCCGCAGCAGGGTTGGTACCCTAATTTTTGCATATGGAAATTGCGTTGGACAATTTCATTGTTTGCAGATTTTCTCCAGGGTCTCTCGTCCTCACCTGCTCACATTCCAGGGCTTCATCGTTGTAGCGCCTCATTTCATGTCATTCTTCGGGGCAAGTAGATGCCTCCAGGCACTCAATAGTAAGTCTGAATTTGGAGTGCGACATCCTGGCCCTCCGGTAAATTCCTCATAACATTTTTTAAAATTCATCTAAGCTTACTTTGAATTCCAGCCTTTTTAAAACCTTGAAATTCTTGCAAGAGCTTATTCAAAACCTGGCTTACCTCTGGTGATCGACAAAACATGGTCATGCAACCAAAAAAATTAATAATAATAGAAAGTATTGCAGAAAAATACAAAACAAATCACAACTGTTTGCTGCAAGTTAAGCCTACACAAAGGATCGGTGCCACGGAAGTATAAAATGTATCTTGAGATGACGAAAGCTAACAGAACATAAACGTGCAAATTTTGAGGTTATGTGGGGTGAGTAGGTTCCTATTTTTTGAGGACATTTTCCAGCACTGGTAGGCCCCTTGAAATTGGTGATGTACTGTAATGTGATTTTACTGTTATGTGTCATATAATTAATTATACATGCAGTGTAGTTATGCCTAACTGTATTAGTGTAGCTACACCAGCAGTTTTGAATTCATTTTTTTTTTGCATCTGCAAAAGCAAATGGTTGCGTTATCAAACTAATAAATACAATTTGTGACATTTATTTCTCCTGAAGAGAAAAAGTAAATATTTTGCACATACTGCACCGTTAATGCTGCTCTCACAATCTAGTTTATATTCACCACATAAAAACATGTACAGTATCATTATTCCAAAATTATTATTGAGGTCAAGATATATAAAAACACACTTGTAACTAAAAAAACCATTTTGGTTTAGTAAGCTATGTCTGACATAGTCATAAATAGTAGTTGAAACTGACGAAAAATATCACTCTTCCAATAAACGTCAAAAACATAAATTCAAAATCTGCATAATCTTTTACTACACAACAGGAACACTTCCTCCAGAGGCGAAGTTTACGCTGCATAATACAACACACGTGTAGCCACACTAATTGAACACAACTCTCATTATACCTAGTACAGTATTTTACAACCTTCCTGTTGAGTGAAACAATTTTTATCTATTACACCAGTATAATAGCGTAGCTACACCAGATTAAATAAAAAAGCTAATATCTGTGACACAGCTACGGCATGAGAGACATAAACATTTATAAGCATAGCAGGTTATAATCATTACTTTAAAGATTTAGATAGAGTAAAAAAATCGCAAAAATACTGTTATATATCATAAAACTATTGAAACAAACACACATTCTTAAATTATTGAAACAAACACACATTTTCAAAAAGTATTTTGTTGTAAAGAAGAACCATTTTCGTTTTGTCAAAAACCCATGTAATACAGTGTTTATATCTTGCTTACAAAAGTAAATATAAATACAGTAAAAAAAAAAAACACTTCATACTTGTAGAAGTATATTGGAACATATATACAGTACTGTATTTATACAGCAATCAAAGTTGATAGTATCATGAACAACAATAAAAACTAAAACACATAAACCCAAAATGCATGTAAATACATCACCAAACACAGAAACTCAAAATCACATAGATAAACAAAACCACCCAAAATTCTGTACTTGTTAGTAAAATAGTGATAGGCTAATTATTTATGTATACAAAAATTAATGTACTGATTGAAAGAAATACATACTGTCTGAAAATTACAAAATTTGTGCTGGGATGATTATAGATCCTAAAAGATGAGGCCCGCAGTGTTTATTTCCGTTCATGCTCCTCAGTGTATTTCTATTTTGTAAGATACTTATTCTCAATAACACAGCTTTATGAAAATTTGTGTGGAACAATTTAACACAGGTATCTTATTAATTATACATGTTTATGAAGCATAAATATTGTTTCGAAATATAAAAACAATAACAAAATCTAAAATTTTTAGGAATGAAACTCGCATAAAAATTAAAATCTTGTTCCTCTATAAATATTTTTAAAAAATAACAACTACTGTGTTGACCAAGTGTATTCCGAGAAAAAGTACACATATCGGATGGTAATACCGGCTTAATTCTCTGTGGCCTGATATGTAGTTTGGTTGTCAGTGATTCCAACACTTTTTTCACTTCTATTAACATTTAGTCAGGTGAAACAATAGGTGCGTTTGTGTTCTGGAATCCTTATTCTATTTACACCTGGTATATTTCATCTGATTCTTGCTCTTTGGTGTCTGTACTATGAAAAGTATTATTTAGTTTAACCTTCTCTTGGTAGGAGCACTCTTTTTTTTCTCAGCTCAAAGAATAGGTCTTCCTGCTCTTGCTCACCAAGATAGAGCAGAAATAGCAAAAAAAAAAAAAAAAAAAAAAAAGACTCAAAAACATATTATCAGTGCTGAGATACAGAATAATGTAAAAATGCAAACATATATTCAAGCACTGCTACCTCACAAACACATTTTATATTCACGTATAAATTATTAACTGTAAAAAATCAACTTCGCAAAATAAAAACAAATGTGGTAACAGTAAAAAAAATGTAGTAAGTTGCACTACGGTTAATTCTACTGCAGGTTAGAAAGATCTATGTTAAAAGTTTGGAACGGGGAAAATTGAGCGCTAGTGTCGCCAGTGCGTGCAAACTGTTCTATCACAGAGCTTTCCTGAATTTTAAGTTACACAAAGTTGATAATATGTACAATACGTGAAATTGGTTTGTTTTCACTGTAAGTTAAGTTAAATGACCTGTAATTTCCAAGCCTATTTAAAATTAATTTTACAATAGTTTCGTATTTTTTGTGGTCTACATGCGATTGCAGCGAAACTAGCGGCAGAAATTTTCCCTGTGCCAAGATCTCCCAAAAGAGAAAACATTTTATTTCTAACCTGTAGTGATATTTTAATTTAAAATTTGTTTAAAATACAACCAACTATATTTGTTTACACTAAATAAAATGCTTTACAAAGAATTACGTTTGAGAAATGACAGACCCACCATAAAAAAAAAAAAAACTTGGGCGTGTAAAATTTTATAACTACAGACATTACAAGCATTGTGCTAGCAATCACAAATTGTACACAGTAAGCATACAGTAGAGAACTTCTTACACAGTCTACAGAGAAAATGTGATGTAAAATCCTCAAATGAGAGTAACGACCCTGAAGAGTGGAGGTGAGGACAATGTGCTCTGCAAAGTGAGCACAGCTTTGAAAACTATCTTGTCAAGTACAGAATAATAATTATTCATTAGTAGTAAAAACATACAAGGTAAGGTAAGTGGAGGCGAGGGGCACAAAGTTTGCCAGGAGTATGATAGCTGTCATCAGAAGAGACAAAGAATGAAGTGGTACAAGAAAGAGTTCAGGTCCAGGAAATCTCGGAGATTACAGAGGAAGCACAACTAAGGTGGTATGGGCATGATGTTGCAGAGGAAAATGCAGGAACTGATGTACAGTGGAAGACGACCTAAGGCAGGGGCTGGCTAACTGTTTCAGAGTTATGGTGAAAAAGTTGAACCAAATCATGTCACTGGCCAAAATAAATACATTTCTCATTGACTACTTTTATTAACTCAACATTTTAAGTAATATCTTATAGTATTATAACAGAGTTATTTTATCAATTGTTTATTTGCATATTCTCAGTTAATTATTCTCTTGAAGTTTGAACACTAACTCCACAGTATTTAGATAAAGAGCATTGCAACTGTGAAATTATTAAAATATTTTTATTGTCAGTGTAAATACTGTAACTTTGAAATAGTAGTGCAAATGCTTCAGCTCTTAGGGGGCCATTTAAAATGCAGTGGCGGGCCAGTGTTTGGCCTTTGGTAAGGTTAATTCTACTACAGGTTAGAAAGAAAATATTTTTTCTTATGGGAGAGTTTGGCATAGGAAAATTTTCTGCCACAAGTTTCACTGCTGTCGCAAAAGGACCAGAAAAATATGAAACTTTAGTAAAATTTATTTTAAATAGGCTTGGAAATGACAAAAGTCTTTTAACATAATTTTAAAACAAAAATAAACAAATTGTGCATTTAAAATTATTGACTTTATGTAACTTAAAATTCAGGAAAGCTCTGTGATTGGTCAGTTTGCACTCGTTACCGATGCCAGCGCTCAAGCGGCAGAAATTTTCCCTGTGACAAACTTTTAACATTGATATATCTAACACGCAGTAGAATTAACCTTGCCCTCGGGTATAGGACTGGCCGTCGCTGACCTACGGGAACACCAAGGAAGAGATGGGAGGAACAGGGGAAGGAGGGAGTGAAAAGAAGAGGAGCTAGACTCATGGAGAGTAACAGGACAGAGGATGATAGAGGCATTTTACCAGGCTGACTTGGCTGCAGGCTGGAAACAGCATCAGACAATGATGACAAGATAATATAGTAAGTGGGATTCACGTTGTCACAGACAGTTAGACCTGTAGAGATGGCGAGAGACAACTTCACACAATCACAGGAACAGATATCGGCGATTATGTTTGTTAAGGAACAATCCCAGTATTAATCAGGATGGCTAGAGATGGATCATTCTCAAATGAGAGTTTAGTGTGTTGCAGATGTGCAAACATGCTTGATAAAAACAATATACAATACAGCCTAACTGCAGGACTTGATTACACTAGTCATTGGCAGGAATATAAAATGTAATACCAATATGTATGTTGTGCCAGGAACAGATTTAGACTTTCAGTTGAGTTCAGTGGAGCAAACATTTGAAGATGCTTATTTCTTTGAAAATTATATACTTTTCTTATAAAACAACAACTACAACTATTATTATTAATAACAGTTGAAAAGCCATTTTTAAAATAAAATTTATGTCAATATTAAAAAAAAGTAAAACTAATGAGTTTGGTTTTTTACACAATAAGAACCAGGACTTTTTCCTTTGCATGGCACTTGGTTACGGAAGTACAGTAGAACCCTGTTGTAATGTTTCTGAAGGGACCCTAAAAATTTCTTCTTTATGCATGGGAAAACATTATAAGAGTAATTTCCTATTATAAAACAGCTGTAGGTAACAATTGAAGGCAGCATTAATACCAGGAAAACATTATAAGTGGGAATATTACAACAGGGTTCTACTTACATTTCATGGATTTTTTTTGTTTATTGCATCATGCTGCTAGATGATACTCAACAGGAAAAACTGTCCAGCAAAATATTTTTACATTGAAAGTATCATATGCTGCAAATTATTTAAGTTTGTATTACAAGCCTTAATACAATTTTTTGTAGTATTCATGAACTGGAACATTATTTTCATGATACCCTGAATTGCAAGTACTGCTATAAACTACAGTACCTCAACTTTCGTTACAGTAAAACAACTTACAAACTTTAAAGGATTCCAATATTTTTATTTTGTAATAATGAAGTATGTACTAACAGTATTTTTTTTTCAAAAACTCAATACAGTAAGTCTTCTTTAAAATGTTTATTCATGATGTGTATTCCATAAATGCAATCATTATTTTCACCACCATTACATCAGTTTAGCAGTGAACTTGTACATTGTTTTAAAAATAAGGCAAATTTCTGTTAAGTACGTACTGTATTTAATTTACAGTAATATTTATTACCTGATCTCATTAAAAAAAGGAGGGCAGTGGGGAAAGAGTAAAAATGGGTGGAGGACCAAATTTACACATTTACAAAAGCTCACTAAGGTAGGACGAAATTTCAGCTTCAAGCGTTCAAATCAACTCCTCGCAACCCGGGATCAAGTAGGTTAAGCGGCTGTTAGCGGATGAAAATCACTGTTTGGCGCATTGAAAAAACAAGCGTGAAACAACTATTGAACGTGATACAAATAAAATAACACGTAAAAATGTACTGTGACACCACAGATAGCAGAACATTTAACAGGTATAATTTAAAGTATATAGGCTTTCTTTGGTTCCTGTCACCTTAAAACCCTGAACAGCATCAGGCGTTTATTACAACCGTTGTGATTTATGAAACCTAAACTGGCCCGTGAGCTTCTGGACACCTTTTGTAATAATAAGGTTACACTACTTTTTAATGCACATTTCTTTTAAACAAAATAGGCTACAGTAAAACCCTCTTAAGACATTTGTGTTGGGACGAGCAAAAATAATGCTTATTAACCAGGAAAACTTCTTAAAAGGGTCAAATTACACATGTGCATATACACAAGTGAAAAATTATTATGCTTATTAAGCAGGAGACTTCTTAAATGGGAAACTTCTTAAGAGGGCTTCACCGTACTTGTATACAGTAGTTACAACTGTATTGACATCACACAGCACTACAGCGCAGCTACTACAAACACAAATGAAATGCCACAAAACCTTAAAGCCTGAAACGGCAACACTGAAGATTGTGGATATGTATGAACTTCAATCACAAATACTGTGCATCATTCTTCAAGACTGTTCCAATGCAAGAAGTCAGAGAGAGTGAACAGGTTAAATTAAACGTCAATACAAAATATTAACTTCACAACTGGAGATAAAGCATAAAGAATTATTTTACCAGTTATACTGAACCGTTTTCACAGTGCTGCACTTAAGGATGACCAGTGAATGATGACGAGATCCAAGCAGAGTTGTAGAGTGAAAGACTTGTTCATGTATGTGACCTTCAAGCCTGCAACATGTACAATAATTTCACACATCCTGTCAGCATAACACATGGTGAGTGATCCACTTCATAATGGCCATTCTAGTATATGGAAAATTCCAATTTCACAACCTCAGCAACGATTCTAAGCAAAATCCCTTTTCTCAGGAGTAGTAAAAATTTGGCTTCTAAAAAAGTCTAAAATTTGAAGAAAAATACTTTACGAAATTTGTTGCATTTTAAATTATTGTAACATGCTGAGTTTCATTTGGTGTGAGCACTGTACTCAAGCAGCATAAATTAACACCCCTTCTTCTTCTTCTCGACTGTTAAGGTTAGCCAATAATTGTTGACCCTGGCCACCGACATCTCCCATGGCCCCCCACTCCAAGAATTTCACCATTTACTTCTCAGGTTGTTATTACGGCGTGGACTTGTTATCTGACCCCAAGTTTTGGAGTCCTCTTTTAGTTTTTCGACAACAACAGTAGAACCCTGTTATAATGAACCCTTGTATAACATTTTCCTTGTTACAAGGCTTCCAATGTTAAACTTTTTTATACGAAAAAATAACCCTCTTATAAGAAATTCCCTTTTATAAAGTACACATTTTATAATCCCTTGAGAAACGTTATAACAGGGTTCTATTGTAACTACAGTTAGATTTTTGGACTGCAAATTTGGAAACACTATCATTAGACTTTGTGTACAAGAGTAACAACGCACACAGTTTTTGATTTCAAATTAATCAAGTAGCTTGGTGATGCCATTGTGATGGGCAGATGTACCTACACTTCAGAGATATGACTGTAATAAATGTGTTATGTTTTCTACACCTTTTTAATGTACCATTCTCCAACTACAAACCATTGTATCCTCAAGACAATGTCTCGCAGCCAACAACAACATTACATCGCGTCCGCCATTACCCATGGTCCGCCTGGCACTCGTGCCAACTTAACATACACAACACCTTCCCTTTCACATAAAGTTATTCTACCAAGCCATGCATCTTACTTGGTTAGACTGGTGAAAAAATGCGTTCATCAAGTTACACTCTTTGTCCCATACTTCTCACCCTCACTGCATTTATTAGAACATCTTCATCTTACTACCTTCAGAGCAGTATATCACTTACACTCACTGGGTAAACATCATCAACTCATTCATCACTTACACTCACTAGATAAACATCAGTATCAACAACTTATTACCTTCATCACCCTTTCCTTTTCTGACAAGGACATTATGCTGATAAATAAACTAGTACATACATTTGGCAGGAGAAGAACAGAAAATACATAACTGAAGAAGGCACTGCATATTCGCTAGCTATGAAACATTCTTAATGATATAGCTAAGCTGCTTGGGCACTTTCCATTTGTTATTCACTACTTGATTCAATATCTCGCAGGCACTTTAACTTCACGTCCACTCTTGGTGTAGACAGGCGAGCTCACCTCACTCCCTGGTTTTGATGTCGCTGTTTGTCTTGTGGGTGGCCCTCTTGCTTGTTTAGCCTCTGGGAAGCCCTTGAACTCAAAGTCCATTTCTAAGATGGATCTCTTGCTGTGCACTTCCTCTGCCAGGTGGGATGGTCGCAAGTGGGTTGAGTTCCTGCGGACGTGTTGGCCCTCACGGTCTTGTACTACGTACGATCTTGGAGTTGCTGCCTTGTCTACCACCCTTGCAGGCTCCCACTGTCCATCTCTGTACAGCAGGACTTTGTCCTGTGGACAAAACTCCTTTCTCTCCTTCACTCGCCGGTCATACCATCGCTTGCTTTTCACCTGTCTATCCTTGAGTGCTTCCACTACACTTTCCTGCACACAGGGTTTTAACAACTTCTGCTCTATGGGCAGTTTCGTTCGCAAGCGGCGACTCATTAGTAGCTGAGCTGGTGACAGGCCCAGCCCAGACACTGGGGTGTTGCAGTGCTCCATTAGCATCACTGGTAGATCATGAGCTGGAGTGGTGCACCTCCTCAGCATGTTCTTTGCTATCTGAACTGCTCGTTCAGCTTGTCCATTCGACTTTGGGTACCGGGGACTTGTTGTGATACTTTCAAAGTCCCACTTCCTTGCAAACTGCTTGAAGAGATACGAACCAAATGGCATGTTGTCCGACACAATGTGCTTCGGTACACCATGCGTAGCAAACACAGATTGTAGACCTCTTATGACCTCATTGGTTTGCTTGTTCTCTACTGGTATTATTTCCAGCCATTTGGAATAGTAGTCCACTACTATTAGATAGCTATGTCCTCCATAGTCACACAAGTCGACAGGTATGTCATGGGACAGTAAGGGTTCTGCTGGATTCCTGTTTCTGAGTTTCTGGCACACTATGCACTGGTTTACAAGTGTCTCTATGTCAACAGACATTTTTGGCCAATACAAAACTTGTCTCGCTCTTGCTTTTGTTCTTTCAATGCCCAAATGACCCTCGTGCAGTTGCGACAGTACATTCTGCCGCATTGTTGTGGGCACCACTAGACGGTCATTCAGAAACACCAAGCCCTTGTCTACGTGTAGATTGTCTTGATTGGTGAAATACACTTGGGCTGGTTGGCTAATCCTCTTCTTGTGTTCAGGCCACCCAGTTTGGCAGTATCTCATGATCTCAGAGAGAACAGTATCTTTTGTTGTTTCCTGTCTGAATTCCGCCTTTCTTGTTGACGACACTTGAATGGTATCACATACACTCACCAAGTGAACCATTTCATCCGACTCAGCTTCCATGCTGTGATCCTCACTTTGCAGATAAGATCTGGACAGTAGGTCAGCTACATGCATGCATTTGCCTGGGATATACTCCACTGGCAGTGTGTAGCGTAGCAGACGAATCTTCATTCTTTGCAGTCTGACTGAATACACATCAGACACACTTTTTTTGAACACAGGGACCAACGGCTTATGGCCCGTATACACTGTGATATCCCTCCCATATATATAATGGTGAAACTTTTTTGCAGCAAACACAATGCTCAGCATCTCCTTTTCCACTTGTGTGTAGTTCTTTTCTGCAGGGGATAAGCTTCTAGATGCATAGTTGATGGGTTGTCCATCGCACTATAAACAGCATCCCATGCCATCTTGCGCTGCATCACACTGCATGGACAGATTTTTGCAGGGATCATAAAGACCCAACTCTGGGGCACTGCTGACTAACTTCTTGACTTGCTCTAGCGCTTCAGTGTGTGCTGGCAACCAATGCCACTCGCTGTTATTCTTGAGTAGTTCTCGCAGTGGAGCTGTAACACTAGCAAGATGAGGTAGGAACTTCCGCAAATAACTTACAAAGCCTAGCACTCGTTGAAGTTCCACCTTGCTTGTAGGTGTCTGTAGTGCTAGCACTGCCCGTACCTGGTCAGGATCTGGTTTCATGCCCTCCTTGGAAAATACATGCCCAAAATACCTTACTTCGTTTTTCTTGAACTGAAGTTTATTCTCGTTCAATTTGACACTGACTTCCCGGGCTCGTTGTGCTACCTGCATCAGGACTTTGTCATGTTCATGCTCATCTACAGTCGCAATCAGCAAGTCATCAAAGCAGACAATTATCCCTGGTATGTTACCGAATATGTTTGTGTTCACCCGCTGAAAGATTTCTGGGGCACTTGAGAGACCAAATGGCAGTCTGAGGAATTTGTAACAGCCGAAAGGTGTGCTGAAGGTAGAATATTGACTTGACTGCTCGTCTAATTCTATTTGGTAGAACCCATCTTTCAGGTCCAGTACAGTGAACATGGACATTTTGTTTAACTGGTGGCTCAAGTCATCCAATGTCGGTATCACTTGAAACTCTCTACAAATAGCTTTGTTCAAATCTACCGGGTCTAAGCACAATCTAAGTGATTTGTCTGCTTTTTCTACAATGGTTAAATTACTGACCCATCCTGCCGGCTGATCAACTTTGGAAACAATTCCCCACTCAACAAGCTCATCAAGTTTTCTTTTCAGTCTATCCCGTAACGCAAGAGGCACTCGTCGCGGTGGTTTGGCAACAGGCTTGACAGAGTTATCCACTATTAATTTACACTTGTTTGGGATACATCCTGTACCGTGAAACAGGTCTGCAAAGTCTGCTTTGAACACACGTTCCGAGAGGTTGCTACTTTGGACAATGTGGATGAAACTTCGCGAGATGAGTTTCAAACACACACAACCTGGCAAACCCAGTATAGGTATTCTGCAGTTGCCATTTTCCACAACCACAAACTCCAATCTCTCCTGGTCATCTGCTGTACTCGTGCTACACATGAGTTTTATTACCCCCACAGGTCTCACCCTGTTGCCTCCAAACACTTCCAGGGTTATGTTGGATTGTTTCAACTGACGTGAATAAGTTACTTGTTCCACAACACTCTCAGGTATAATATTTACCTCTGAGCCAGTATCAAGCTTGAACTGCACCATCTTACCTTCTAACAGAATGTCTTGGACCCATTCCTTCCGGGCTGGTTTGGCACTTACCGTCCCTGACGTTGTCTCTGCCACTTCTAATGTACTCACAAAGAAGTCGTCTTGTTCAAACGTTGTTGTACTGCTGTGTCGATGTTCATTATCTGTGAACCTAACCTCTTCAACCCGCATAGTGCATAAGGCTGCGAAATGATTCTGGCGATTGCACTTGTAGCAAGTTTTCCCAAATGCTGGGCACTCATTCTTTCTGTGCGCTTTTCCACACCAGCTGCATTTGAAACTCCCTTTTGCTATCAATTTCTGGTCAGCTAGTTTCTGCTTTCTTAGTCTTCTACCAACTTCGTCAACTACTTGCTCCCTATGTGGAACTTCGTCATCCGGCATGTCGACATGTCTTCGCACCGGATAAACTGACTTGTTCTGAATCACATCGGCCCGCTGCTTGCCCAGCTCTGCCACCCTACACTGCTCCACCGTCTTTTCAAAACTCAGATTCGGTTCCCGTAGCAACCGCTGCTGTAAGCCTTTGTCGCGAATACCTAGCACTATTCGATCCCTCACAACACTGTCCGTCTGGTCCTTAAACTCGCAACTCTTCACGAGTTTTTTTAAGTCCCGCACAAACGAATTGAACGGCTTGCCCTCGTCTTGTGACCGACAGTTGAATTTATACCGCTCGAATACAATGTTTTTCACTGGATTGCAGTAGTTTTCAAATGCACGTGATACCTTTTCAAAATCTTTTCTGTCTGCATCTGATAGTTCAAAGGTATTGTAGAGTTCAACTGCTTCTTCGCCGACGAGGTTCAACCACATTGCTACCTTAACATCTGATGATTTAGAGTTGTAACCCGTAGCCAGCATGAAAATGTCGAAACTCTGCTTGATTTTTCTGAAGTTTTCGCACAAGTTTCCATCCAGAGACAGCGCTAATGGTGGTTTGAACGACTCCATGATTACACGACACCCAATCGCCCGCTGAAATTGTGCCGCGCGACCCAATACAACATTAGCCACAAAGGCTGTCACCGAAATCGCGTCTTCGGAACTACCGACTGCGCCATGTTATGTTTTCTACACCTTTTTAATGTACCATTCTCCAACTACAAACCATTGTATCCTCAAGACAATGTCACACAGCCAACAACAACATTACATCGCGTCCGCCATTACCCATGGTCCACCTGGCACTCGTGGCAACTTAACATACACAACAAAATGTGCAATAAAATAAACTGACGTTAATACATTTGCTAGGTGTTTTATGCTTTATTTTGTGTCAAAGAAAGATCTTAGATTATATTACAGGATATCATTTCATTCAAAATGTGTCTGCCTATAGAAATAAATGACAGTATTTTTTCAATACACCAAAATAAACCACGACAAATAGCTTAAATACTAACTGCTGCTTGACATCACAGATTTTTAAAATCGAGTACAGTATATGCGAACCACAAAATGCTGAAATATTCAACACGAGAGGCATGAACGTGCCTTATGTATTAATATGACTGCATTAAACCAAAAATTTTCAAAAACTGTAAAATTAAAAGATATAACATTATGTATGACACCCACCTTATACAACACTAGCATGAGTTGTTCTTAAAAGCATGACAGAGACGAGTGTGTGCAGTGCTACACAATTTAGTTATTCTGTATACACACAGGTGGTTCTGATTGTTGAGTGCTATAAGCGCGTCAAGTTACGCTATCCTGGAAGTTTAAACAATTTCTTTAACTTTTGGATTTTAGGGATTCTAAATTATAAATAATTTTTTTTAAGTGGGCACATGATTCACACTCGGTATACATTAAGAATTTTTTAATTTGAATGACCTGTAGACTTAACAGGTTTGTTCCTAAGACAACATACAAAGTAGTAAAGCACCAAGAACTTACCTGATGCGCCATGTTGCCAGCGGCTGCCGCAGACAGGTCAGAGATCAGCGTACATGACCTGGGTGGCGGTGAGCGCACCACACAGACTGAGGCATGAGGCGGTGGCGACTACCGCGGTCGTGGACCCAGCGAGGCTGACCACGGAGCCCATGCACATGGACAGTGCAAACTGTGCCAGGAACACCATCGAGCTCACGATGGCCACGTCTGTGCCCAGCCCCCTTGGCTGAGCCCTCGGCAACTGGGAGCTCGCCTCGAACTGTAGGACAGAGCACAGCAGGCTAGTGGGAAGTCTACTGATGTCTCTCCGAGACAGCACATGAAGGCAGCATCTACCTAGTGCTCGAAGAAAGTCTTATTAGACAACATCATTAAACTTAGGTATTCCAAATATGTTTACAAGCAAAATGAAAACATAGGCTATTCCAGGCTATGCTGGATTGGTACTTTCAAAACATTGGACATGCTATAAACACTACTGATGTTTCAAACATCTACAATGTTGCCGAAAACAGCTTTCATAGACTGTGGAAGTCTTGTGCACTGGTTAAAAAAATATTATGTGAGTATAGCATATAGCTGTGACGTAATACAAAGACAGAGGAAACTGGAATACCTGAAGAAACCACTCTTACCAATGGCAACATACACCACATATCTCACATGCAAAAATCAGGAGCAATCCACTGGGAACTAACCCGGATCACTGTAATAGAAAGCACGTGGACTAAATACCACACTGCCAAGGCCCCTACAAAAAGTTTCAAAATTTATTTACTTTTTGTTTCTTTTAAAATATAACAAATTGGATGTAAACAAAATACACGTAAACAACAGAAAATTAATATCTGTGAATTTGTTAACTTCCTCCAGGTCAGTATAAATGCTCCCTAAATTCCCAAATACTGTATTTAGGTACATTTAATATCCTGTCCAAAGGCTCTGGGAAATTTGTGAATGTCTAGTGTTTATTCTCACTATGCCTGAACTATTACGTGTTTGCCAGGACACTTCAATGGTGCCTTGGTACTCTTCCCGCCATTAATACACAACAGTATTGATGCACAAATCTAATAATGCGGTCGAGTTGGTAACCTAACATATTCTTACTGAAATATAGTATATGTGTGTGTTTATATAGTTCTTGTATAACATATTCAAATCAATTGTATTTGGTAACATGACTTGTCAAATATCTTTGTGAAAAGATCTGATGGATGCAATAAATTATACTATTCTATACTATATTAAACGGCGATCTGAACACTGAATACCACTGCATGGTTGCAGTCAGGGTTGCTACAGAATTTCTGGATCAAATTTCCCTGATTTTTCCAGGTTTTCCAGGCAAAAATTATGAATTTCCAGAATTTTTCGTGGAATTAAAAGTCACGATAATTTTGTTATAATTAATATTATACCGTGGGAAGAGTTAGTTGAAATAGTAAACATGTAAGAACCAGGTGCACACAGCAAGTTTTATTTTTCATTACATTCTTCACACAGAAAATAAAACCTTCCTTCGCATCCGATATTAACCACACTGAACATACACACCAGTTACCAACATGGCGGCCAACATGAAAAACAAACAAAT
>PNEQ01056332.1:0-25657 GCA_003012365.1 Medauroidea extradentata
TTTTCTTTACTAATGGAAAGATTAGGGTAAGTGAGAGATTTTGGTCGGTGCTCAACATCAATTACTTTATCGCTGGAAGAATTGACATGATTTAAAATGGTTGGTTTCAAGTCGGACTGAGATATGAACTTTAAAGGAAATTAAGATGTATTAGAGCTGGAATGGGTACAGAAGAAACTCTTGTAGGTATGAAATATACAAAATTAACTTCTAATTTACATGCTGTGTATGAAAGTGAATGGAGAGAAAAAGCTTTTTACACGTAAAAATATTAGTTCCCACTTATTAGTATATAATTTATTTTACATTCATGTTGCGCATCGTATATGATGTCTGTTGTAGATAAAAAGTGAATGTCTATAATGGATGGGATCATCCAGTGATAAAAACTAACTACAGAGTTAACAATCTATATCTATGTTTTTTTACTGTTTCCGCATCGCGTATACATAACTGCAATATGAATTTAAAAGCATGGAATAATATAGAAACGCGTCTACGATTTTATGTGTAGCTATAATAATATAGTAAGTAGTTTTCTTGTTAAGTTTGAGAAAACACTAGTGTTAATCCGAAAGGGAAATGCATGTGGTGTCGCTCACTGAGACATTGTGATGTGCTATGTGTTGTGCTTCCGGTGATGTGTTCGGAATGTATGTACATAGTTCCATGTGGAAGTAAGAGAGTATTTGTGTCTATGCGTCAAGTAGTGGACATGAGTTTAAGTATGTTTAGTCGACATATATATGAATAAATGATTATAAGTAGATAGGTTATACAGTAGATGTGTAATTTTTTTTTTTTACGCTTTGCCCATCTCGATGTGATCAGGGATGGAACAAATCACTCGAACAAACAAGCAAACAGGAAAACAAGAAAGTAATTACACATATTCAGAAGTTATGTAAAGCAATGTTCTGAGTGATTTCGGAATAAATTTGGTAAACAAAAATATCGGTGTGAATGTACTGGTATTTGAACCCACGATTTCCATTTTACAAGTCCGCGCGTGCAATTCCCGCATCACCTTATTTTAACACATAAAATACAATTATTTTGATAGCTGTAGAGTCTGCAAGTATGAGACTACAATTTCGTACTGGTAAAAGTCTTGTATGTGCACGCTTTGAATTAAGCAAAAAAATTATAGTTCCGATAAAAAAACAATCGTGCCCTGACAGAGATTCGAACCCTGGACCATTAAACTAAATCAAAAACATGCTACCACTGAGCTATCATGGTAGTAGTGACATAATTTTTGTTAAGACTTAAAATGTAATAGGAGGGTAGGAAGTGTCTGGCACTGGGCTGCAGCGAGGTAGTGCGTGGTAGTACATTTAATAGGCTTTGCTATTGTTCATGTCAGAACAGTGTTTTTCTTTGCATACATCGGATGCATACATAGACTGTGTCTTGGAGAAATGAACGGCTGTGTACTTCCCAGACTCAGTCCAGCATCGAGGCCGGATGTTACCAGACACCGCACAGGTGTGCAAGCAGTGTCCAGAGTCCAGAGTCGAGTCAGGTTGCTCCACGCGACAGCGACATGCGAGAGTGCTTGCCCTGCACTTCCTTCACTGACGTCTCGCACAGCGCAGCAGTATGCACGTGGGCGGATGTTACCGACACCATGCAGGTGTCAGGAAGTCACGAAGGCAGTGTCATGTGACATTGCACCCTGTAGCTTCTCTCTTGACTTTGACAGGGTCAGAAAACTACATTGCGCTCTTGTGTGCGTGCTTACAGCTACCTACAATATATTCTTGTGTACTCAGTGATATCTAGTACTAGAACTACTTCGATTTTAACTATACAGAATGAATTCGATACTTCGGACTATTCATGCTACTCGCCTAAAAACAAAATGGTTATATGCCAATCCAAAGACAAATGTATCGGAGTGCCTCTGACTGAGATTGTAGGACTGCATGCGAAGATGTATGCCTACAGGTGTTTCTGCGAGAGTGTATAGAAAAAGGTTAAAGGAATTCAGAAATTTGTGATCAAAAAGAAAATTACCTTCCAGGACTACATTAGAGCTTTGAACAGAGAGAGAACGTTATGCAAGTAACTGTACATAGTATAAGAACATGGAAAAAGCAGCTATATTCCAAGTGTAGCAATAAACTGATGCTTATTTGTCTAGACGACAAACTATGCATGTGCTAAGATGTATTAAACTCTCTACCATATGGATACACTGACTAAAAGTTACGTCATGTTCATTAGACTACGTATATTAAATTTGTAACTGTAGCATACTATTTCCCTAACAAATGTACTGAATATTATTAATGTGTTGAAAATTTTTTCTCTCCCGACTGTGACTTACAACCTGGCTATGGCGAAAAAATGAGTAAAAAAAGCTGAAACGACATAATTAACTGGCAAAGTCTAGTAACTAATGCCACAGGTACATTGCTATTGGACTACCAAGAAGAGACGTGTGGTATACTACTAGAAGCTACTATAAGACTACTGCAGAAGTCACGAGACACCACCAAGACTACATTGCGAAACTGTTCAAGGCTTATTATTACCGTACCGAGTAACTGTATAAATGTTAGAAAATTAAACAAAAACATGTGAAATAGACTCACAGAATAGGTACAGGGGAAAAATATGTATACATTTTCAGAAGTCTAGTCCATGTAAATCTATAAAACCAAATAATTGATAGGTTACAAAAAGGTATACACATGTTTAAAAATTAATTTGAGGCATCAGTGGAACATCATGAAAAGATCTGAGCAGACTTATTGATAAAAATCTAACTAAAACATGATGAGAACTGCAGTAGGTGACAATGATGGGCGGCAACATGATAAACACATGGCTCAAGTAGCTATTTATACTCCAGTATATGTAGAAAGAGAAGCTAGGACAGGTTGTGACTTGACTGGCAATGATGGAGAGGGGAAATGATGGGGAGGTGCAATGACAGTTCAAGGTCATGTGATGCAGGAAGAGAAGATGTGACAGGTTCTGACAGGTGTAGCAGTAATGGCTTAGAAGAGGGGAAAGGAGGGAGAAAGTGAGCTGTGACAGGTTCAAACACGTGCAGCAGTTCTGTTGAAGGAGAGGGGAAAGGAGGGGGAAGTTCAATGTGAGTTCAAGGTCATGTGATGCAGGAAGAGAAGCTGGGACAGGTTCTGACAGGTGCAGCAGTAATGGTGGCGAAGAGGGGAAAGGAGGGGGGAGTACAATGACAGTTCAAGGTCATGTGATGCCTGAAAAGATGCTGGAACAGGTTCTGACAGGTGCAGCAGTAATGAATGTGAAGAGGGGAAAGGAGGGGGGAAGTGTGCTGGGACAGGTTCAAACAGGTACAGCAGCTCTGGTGGATGGAGAGGGGAAAGGAGGGGGAAGTGCAATGACAGTTGGAGGCCATGTGATGCAGGAAGAGAAGCTGGGACAGGTTCTGACAGGAGGCAGCAGTAATGATGGCGAAGAGGGGAAAGGTGTGGGAAGTGAGCTGGGACAGGTTCAAACACGTGCAGGTGCTCTGCTGAGGAGAAGGGGAAAGGAGGGGGAAGTGCAATGACAGTTCAAGGTCATGTGATGCAGGAAGAGAAGCTGGGACAGGTTTTTCAATGAATGTGGTGGGGGAAGGATGGGAGAGGGGAAAGGAGGGGGGAAGTGATTGGGACAAGTTCAAACAGGTACGACAGTTATGTTAAAGGAGAAGGGGAAAGGATCGAAGAGGTGGAATGAGCCTGTAGAAAACTTTACGGTTATAAAAAAGTATAGTCAGTTCCCTGCTGGATGCTGAAGAGGTCGGATGCTGTCTGTCATATCTGGGAGATGTGCAAGTAAGTGTCATAATTAATTACTGAATTTATCGGATATCGATCGGGTATAGATTCGAGAATGTATGGTTGAATCGAAAATTATTAATTGTTTGAATTGATTGTTAATCGATCGGGTATTGTTAAATAATAAATAATAACGATTGATTTTACATTTTTAGTTATTAAATATATTAGGGGTTATGTATACATGTATACTGCATAGCTTGTGAAGCTTATTTAAAGTACAACACTAGAATGAATTAATCGATTACTCCAATATGGTGGCATTAGCAATATCTACAATGTCGAGCCGAAGTTTGCCGAGCGTGGCCGAAGATTGTCGAAGGTTGCCGAGCATGGCCGAGCATACCCGATGAATTTTTTTTAACAAAATTATTGTTATATAAAATGTTTTTCATTAAATAGTTTTATATTAAAAAGATTTTATTTCTATTAAATAATTTTTTAATGCGTGTGGGGTTAGAAGGAATGCGAAATCAAAAAATGTTTGGAAGACTCGGATGAAACCTCCAAAATCGCGATAGAAAAGAAGATGGCGGAATTTTTAAATTTTTTTTTTAATTTTAAAATTTTTTTTTGGAATTTTTAAATTTTTTTTTGGATTTTTTTTTAAATTGACATCATTCAAGATGGTGTTTGGAAACAAGATGGCGGCTGGAAACAAGATGGCGGCCAGGAAACAAGATGGTGGCCAGAAACAAGATGGCATCGGGGTGTTGTGTTACAGGGGTCAAAGGTCAAGGTCATGGGGGTCAAAGGTCTAGGTCAACCTCACAACCTCAGCCGCCAGCCGCTGTCCCCGATCCGCCATTTTCCTTTTACTTGTAGCCTTTTAAAATCTTTTGAATAAACAATTTGTCTGTAATAACATTATTTTCAATGCTTCAACTTACATAAGTGTACCTGTAATAATAAAATAAGTGTCGAAATTAACAAATTTACCAATTTCTTAAGGCATATATAAATGTTATGAATCATCTACTAAATTAATTGCAGCAAACCTCATCTGTGTTTAAATAATATCGTGAGTTATCTAGTGGTCATATTAGGAACTTGCCTAGAAATCCACTTCGTCCATGGGAGCTCCTAATCAGATATCCCTGGAAGCACCTGTTCGGACATCCCAGGGAGCATCTGCTCAGACATCCCAGGGAGCTTCTGCTCGGACATCCCAAGGAGTGCCTGTTGGGACATCCCAGATAACTCCTACTCGGACATCCCAGGGAGTTCCTCAGAGGAGCTCCGTGGGAGCTCCCTGTAAGGACATCCCTGGGTGCTCCCCAGATGAGGAATTTAGTATGAACCAAATTTGTCTTCCAAGAAGCTTCCTGGGATGTGATGTACTTTTCGAGGAGGTACTTGGTACGTAATAAGGACATGGTTTTTTCGGAGCTCTCGGAAATCCGAAATATCCATCCCTAGGACATCCCGAGGATCGCATGTACCCTGATATCCTCAAAATATGTCCCTAGAACATCCTGGGGACTTACTGTGCTGGTAGGGTAATTCTCGAAAGGCAAATGTATAACATCGACAGAATAGAACCACGATAACACATTAAGTGATCCATACATACAAAATTTGAGAATTACCAAACATACTTCAGCATGGTAAGAGGGTAATACTCTATTCACTACGAAACCATATCCACTACCCAACATGCAACAAAATATATATTTCCCTGTTGTTGAATCGCTGTGTATCACAACATTACAAAGTGATGTTGTACCCTACTCACCACTACTAATTGCATCAAAATTTGCATTCTCATTCTGTCCCACTGCTTAATTTAAATGTCAGGCGTGAAAAACATGTAACAAAATACCCCGCAATACGATTTGCAGGTTGAGAAATAAACATATTTTTTGTAACCAGGATAGAGCAGACAAAAATTTCAGATATCACATATCCCTCACTACTTCAGGGACCTTAAGGCCTCGGACTACTATACTAACTACCGTAATAAATAAAATCTGATAATACTGTAATTAAACAGTTTAACAAACAAGCACAAAGATTATCTTTTATTTCTAACAATTTACTTTACAAACCCTATTACTACTACAGATAGTGCATTACAGTAGATGTTCGAAGGAATGCTAGCATTTATGTTGTATAAAGTAACAATGACCTAACCTTGCCTTTCTCTCTCTCTCTCTTTCTCTTTCTTGTTTCTCCAACTTTAAACGACACGTAAAAAGAGTCCTTAATGTTGTTTCATTACTTCATAACCTATGCACGGCATATTCCCATTACGATCAGTACGTTTAAGCAGACTCACTTTACCGCTGTATTTTTTTTTCACGTGTGTTAATGAACGCTATATGTACATAGCAGTGTAAGACTTATATTGCACAGTACAGATGATAGTATCGAGGTATGCCTAGAGATAAGGTGGTATAGTTCAGGTTATTATTAGACCTTGTACACATAAATTCTCTTCCAATTAAGCATAGTACCACATCGTCTATAAATAAATCAAAATCACATACACAATGTAAAATTGATAACCAGTATTACGTTTTATCTGCAGTCTTGCTAACTAATTAACACAACAGAGAATCTGCGTAAATCGTTTCTCGATGTGAACATGTCAAGCAGTATGAGATTATTAAAAAAAGTGATGAGTACTCTTAGTAAATAATTTAAAAACAGTAGTTAGAAAGAATGACTTGATTGACAGTTGATCCTATCTCGGAAAAAGAGTTAATAAATTACTAAGCGTCGTTGGGGCTCTGAATTAGGCAGCATCCTTAACAGTACACATACTATGGGCAGACAGTATAAACATATGTACAAGTATATTGTGTAACAAGTCTATAGTTATTGGAATAAATATGTCTGGAATAAATATGTCTGTCTTCCATTACTCTCTAAGTAAGAATACCAAGGTAGTCTACACCATGTCTATATAAGAAAACGCGAAAGAGCGATGTTTTTCATGTTCAGCTCATACAACTTGAACTAACTTGTTCGTCTATCCAATACCAGCAAACAGAACGTCGTTTCACTAACATCCCAGTCATACATTATGAGACGCATCAAAACTACACATACACAAATATCAAGTATTCGAAAAATAAATAAATTTGAACATTTTGTCATATCACAGTTTGTTTCTGTATTACATATAACTGCAAATAAGACTAAAAATAAAACCTGCATGTCTGCAACGAAGGAATCTGAAAACACAACTTCTTTAGTAATATTAATTGGAATTCACCAATTTGTTTGTCTCAGACTTACACATGTACATACATGACAGAGGTGAAATTAACACCTACACTATATATATATATATGTAGTGACGTAGCCGGGATCACGGTTTGTGGAGATGGTGAATTTACGGGATGGTGTTGTAAATGTATTATGTGGGTGCCAGCTAACAGAGTGCTCGGGTTAGCACGAGACTGTTGAGTGGGTGGAATAGGAGTGAAATCATGGCATGCCCTGTCCCGTGATGGCCTGCCGTGAATGGAGAGGATGATTAGAAACGGTGTCCTTCGTGGGGTTACTCTAAGTCCCACGTTGTAAACGAAAATACCTGAAGTCAAACCGAGTCCCGTGCGCAACTCATTGACAGGAATGCAGTTGAGTGGAAATAATCCATGAAATGTTCAAATATTTATACGGTACAAGGTGATGGTGGCAGAATGCGGTTGCCGGCCGTAAATTCACCCGTGAAGCGGGGTACGAGGAATTCACTACAAATCACACTTGCCAGTTCGGTTATAAAAGAGAGCACATTTTATTAACACAAATACTATGAGGCGAAATGAGATTACCCTCCACAAGAGCGGGCATGGACTTACAGTCGCCCATTAGCTTACGCAGTGCAAAAGTGTGCTGGAGCACGTGGTAAATTTGAGTGGGCGATATTAAAGCATGGCGGGCGAGGTCTTCCATGCGGGCAGTGTCTCGGGGGCACAAGCAAATGAAAGAGGTTCCTAGATGTTAACTTACGCCATTGCAACTTACTGATTGGTGATGTCTCCCAGGACCGCGGCACTGACAGATGCGCACGACCGTACTGAACTCCTGCTACTTGAAGACTGACTGGCCGCCACACTCCCTTCCAGCATGATGGTTGGCCAAAGGTCAGGGGGACAAAACGAACTTCCCTACATGGAGATTAAATGGTGACAATGATTATACAAGGATCTTCAGTGGTGTGATTATGCATGTGGTATAATTTATAATTTGAGTCCCGCTGAAATAAAGACACAATACACTTACACTGCTACAAAACACATGACATTGAATTTGCAAAATATGTACAAGTTTGATGTTTGTAATTACTAAGGAGTCCTTTGTCCTGCGTGCATCTAGTGGTTAAGAAAAATACTACATCGAGCTACGTTGGCCTAAACTAAAGTCTGCTTGGACAGTTTGAAATTGTTGCACAAAAATCACTCGGGGAAGTGTACATGTTGTAAGGGTGGCCCCCTTGGCATGACCATGAGCAAAGCACCTGAGAGAGTGTATATGGGATTGAACTTTGTGGATCACAGGCTGTAGGGGTGGTGACACACTGGGGCTTATTCCTTGCATACCTGGTGCTCACGGCACAAAAATGGCTGACCTGTCCGATGTCAAATGCCCCCTCCTTTGGAGCTGTTCTCAGCATCTGGCCCGGGGTCTTGGCCGCAAGCGGTGGTGGTGATCGTTGACATCATGCTGCAGGCAGGCTGCCTCTGCTCGTCTCTGCTTGGCTGGTGGTTGACCGCGCAGCACGCCCACTGGGGTGGGCGCTAGCGGCGCCTGGGTCTGCTGCTGGTGGGCTTCTCTGTAGTGCTGGATAACCATATGACAGCATCACACAGATCTGCCATCGGGCATGCAGGTGGGCCTGCACATCGCGACGATGCAGCATTTGCCTGGGGCTGCTCCTGGTGTGCCGGGTACTGTTGCGCGGGGCGCCTGCGGTGATGCATCTGTGATGGGTGACGCCACGACACCAGGTTCCGGCGATGTGGCAGTGGACATCCTGAACGGCGTCACCGTCAGCTGTGGTGGCGGTGGCCACGGGTTCTTCTGCACTGTTCCACCTCACCATACTTCTTGGATCTGCCCCCGCACGTCCTCGGCCAGTGAGTCCTTGCTAGATGGCTTGGTGGGTTTTCCTGTGATGGCTTCGAGGGCTTCTGAGTTTGGTCTACCATGTGAGCGCACCATAGGCGTATGGGTGTCGCTAGGCGTGTCCTCTCCGTGCGCCGACGACACTGGAGTTGCATGGGTGTCTGCATGTCGTGGGTGGAGAGTGGTGGTGACGGCGTCGCTATTTGACCTACCATGCTCGCGCTAGCACCTTTGCTCTGCCTCGTCCAGTGTGGCTGGTGGTTGGTGACATGAAGTTAACTGATGCCCTGTCGGCCTCCGGAAGCCGGGCGTCCGTGCAACTTCGCTCCAAGTCCGTGCCGTTGGTGTGCTGTCGGTCTCCATCGGTTCTGGTTGGTGTTCACCTCCTGCCGGACTTCGTGCCCTCAGTACCTGTGTACCAGGTGTCGGTGTGCAGGATGGGTGGCTCACGCTCTCCTCTCCTCCTGCTCGTGCTTCGACGTTGATTCCCCTGCCGACGAGCCTGAGTTCGTCGCGGTAGACCTTGAGTACGGTGTACACACAGTTGCTAAGTCTAGTGACAGTGCGGTGTGGGCGGCTCCACTTGGCCGCTAGGCAAGCACAGAAGTCTTTGCGGGCCGCTGACTGTGGATGTTCGCAGGTGTAGACTTCATCTCCAGGCTATAACTCCCTCGGTTGACAGCTGGTGGCTGGTGTGATTTCGGCCACATACTTGTTCTGGTGCTCTCGCACCTTCCGCAGCGTCTGCTGTTGTGCCTGTGCACGGTCCTGGGCGTGTTCTGGTTGGACCCTCGGGCAGCTCAATTCTCCCAGTCTTGCCAGGTTCCTCCCGTGTAAGACCTCGGCGGGCATTTTGCCGGTGGCTTCGTTGGTTCGATTTCGCAAGCAGAACAGTGCGGCCAGTATGTGTTGAGGCCAGGTAGTGTGGTCGTCGCCGACACGCATGCGAAACTGGACCTTGAACTCTTGGTTGCAGCGTTCCTTTGGATTGGCTCTGGGGTGGTAAAAGGCTGTGGTGAAGTGGGCAATCTTTTACTTCTCGCACAAGCTCCACCACCAGTGTCCTGTAAACTGAGTACAGTTGTCGGTCAGGAGCACCCTGGAGAAACCCCACCACGAGAAAAATTCCGCTTCCAAGGCTTTAGTAATAGCAGGCGTGTGTGCACAGCTGACTGCGTAGGCCTCTGTCTGTAGTGAAAACAAATTGGTGACAACAGCAATAAACCTCTTCCCCTGTGCAATTTTGGGATAAGGCCCCATCAGGTCGAACACAACAGTGTCGATTGGTTCTGTTGGTAGGCGTGGTTGTTGTCCGTCAGGGCGACGTGTCTTAAACGTGTTGCACAACTGACACTTGATACAAACAATCGCTTATCTCGTGCCATCCCGAGCCAGTGATACCGCTGGACGATGTTGCGGCATGTCTGCTCGGCGCTGGGGTGTCCCGCCAGATGGTCGTTATGCGCGTACTGCATTACGAGTGTCCGGACTGCCTCTGGTACATACACTCGTCAGGTCTTTTTGCGCCCCCTGTCATGACTTCCAGGACATCGTCAACGACACAGTAGTTGTGTACAGCATGGTGGTTGCACTCCTGTGTGCGTTATTGCACAAATGTGTCCGTCTGTTACGCGGTGTGTACGTGTGCATGCAGTTGTTGCACACTTATTTGTCGGTCTGTTTATAGGATGCTTAGTTGGTTAAGGCGGGGTGTGGTTGGCTTGTCATCGAAGTGAAGATCACCCTGTGGTGGAAGCATGCTCTCCCACTCATCCAGATTGTGCATGCACACTTCTCCCAGCGAGTGCGACAGTGCATTCACGAGCTCGTTCTCCGCTCTGGCAACATGCTCGACGATGAAGTCGAACCCCTGCATTAACATTGACTAGCGACTGAGCTTGCTTCGGTATTCGCGCATCTGGTGTAACCACACCAGGCTGCGGTTGTCTGTCCTAAGCGTGAATCGTTGGTATTAAAGGTAGCGTCTGTATCTCTTGAACTCCCATGTGATTGCAAGGCATTTGCGGTCGTTGACGTCATAACAGCGCTCGACTGAACCTAGTTTAGCACTGCCGTAATCGATGATGCGCTTCTCTCCGTTTTCATCGAGTTGGTACACGACTGTGCGAATGCTCACCTGGCTGACGTCCGTCTGAACGTACAAGTGGCGTGTGGGGTCAAATCTTGAAAGGTGTTTACACATTCGATACTCTGTTTTGATTTGTTTAAAGGCATGTTCAACTGTATCTGTCCAGCGGTATTTGAGTTGTGTTGACAAGAGTTCAGTGAGTGGTGCGGTGGTGGTTGCAAATTTCTGTATGTATTGCCGAAGCCAGTTTAAGATACCGAAAAACTTTCTGAGTTGTTTGCACGTGACGGGTGTAGGCCATTCCTCGATGAAGAGTAGGTGCTCTTCACTGGGCCTGTTGCCGTTTTCGTTTACAATGTGACCTAGGAAGTCTAGTTCGGTCTTGCCGATGTGGAACTTGTGGTTTGCGCAGGTGAGGTTGGCAACAGTGAAATGTTCCAATACCAGTTCTAGGGGGTGAATGTGCTCTTCCCAGCTGTTTGACCACACAACTATGTCGTCTTAATACACAGTGACGAACTTCCCGATATAGCCATCTAGCATGTGCACCATCATGGCCTGGAAAGTTGCTGGTACGAATTTTAGCCCAAAAGGCATGGCACAGATCTGATATCGGTTACCGTGTGATGGCAGAATTATAATTACTCTCGGATGGCTCAATAACACCGTCAGACAACATCTCACTAACCTGCTTTTCGATGATGCGGCTGGTAGTCCAGTGGCGGTGCATAGACAGGATCGTTGTGTGTGGTGGTTATCGGGTGCGCTGCGACAGAGGTGCAGTGCAGCGAGTCGCCGGCGACGAACACTGCCTTCTGCTAGTCCTGCACACGCTGTACTGTGGCCTGATGTTCTGGTGGGACTGCATGGTCGAACTCAGCGAAGTCAACAGGTGGTGTTGTAACAGCTTGGTGATATCCCAGGTGGTACACTGTTTTACGTTGCTGTTTTCCAAAATGAATGCTGTCATGGGATAAATCAATCACTGCCACTTGCTCAACAAGCTACGGTACACCTAGGATCACATTTTCACGTAAATCCCTCATAACTAACACAGGCACTATGTTTGACTCATCATGGACTGCAATGTTTACATTTGCAGCATCGTCCACGTACCCGGTTATGTCCTGCGTAGCAAGTTGCACAGTCTGTTCGCACATGTCAAGTTTCCCTAGTGTGATGAAATTGGCTTCAATAAAATTATGTGAAGCAGCGGTATCAATCAAGGAAACTGTTTGTTTATTACTTACAGTCACTGGTTTGTAGAGCAAGTTATTGTTATTTTGACGGTGATGAAAAATTTGGCCTAAATACACATGTTCGGTATTGTCAGTGACATTGTTGTTTTGTTGGCTTGCACTGTCACTGTTATGGATATTTTGATTTTTGCGTTTGTACTTACTTGTTATGTCTGTGTTGGGAGCATGAGTTCGTGGCCTCCCTACACCATCTTGCCGTTTCCTGTCTGGGTGTCGCATCTGTGTGGGCAGTTAGAGTGCTAGTGGAACTGCTGGTCTGGGCAGTAGTGACATGGGATGCTCGGGGGCAGTTGCTGTGACTTGACAGTTCCCGGGGTACCAGGTATGCGGTCGCCGGTGTTATTCGCTGGGGTGCTCATGGCTTCCATTGCGGTGTTTGGGGCTGGTCCAGTCGCTGTTTTGGTCGGTGGCCCTCTCGTGCCACGCCCATTTTGCCCTTGTGCGCTGTTTATTTCGGTTGTTGCGTGACACCTCCTATATGTAATGAGCCACTCCAGCAGCGGTACAGATGAAGTTTTCGAGCCCATTGTGCATGGCTAGCTGAAGGGTAGAGCGGTATTCTGGTCTGGCTGTCTGGAGAACCGCTTCAAATATATCCACAATGACATCATTCGGGAAGAAATGGGTTACCAGGTTCACCTTCCGACGAATGAATGTCTCTAGGTTCTCTTGTTGACGTTGGTGTTCCGTGAAGATATTCAGCTGTGTTAGCAGTGCCGTGAGGGTGTTGGCATTACATGTGGAGAACTTGCTGACAAACTGCTCCCACATCATGTTGTACTCGGTGACCGTCTGCCACCAGGTGCATGGATCGCCTAGGAGTTGTTCACCATTAAGGCTCTGCCATTCCTGTTCAGCAACACAGTACCTCTGGAGACGTTGTACACAAACCTCAATGAATGACCTTGGGTCCTCAGTTCCCCTGCCGGAGAAGTTTGGCAGCATCTGGAACTTCGATGGTGTGTTGTAGTGGTGGTAGGTTGTGCTGGGTTCTGCAATGGATGGTAACACTGTAGGGATCGTAAGTGGTTCCGCCAGTTGCAGTACGTTCGGTGCCGTGGATGGCAAAACTGTTGCTTGTGTCGCGCTCACGTGACTTGTCCTGGTTACTTGCTCCTCTGTAGCATTGTTTATACTGGTGGTGTGGTTTGAGACACAATCCCCGAACTGGTAAAAACCCCAGCGGAATAGGTCCCACTCTTCTGTTGTCATGCACGTGATGTGGCAACGTCGGTTACACTCTAGGCACTTGGATTGGTCACCTCGCGAAAACTCACAGTATGTGAAATCGCAGGTGTTCCGTAGCCCTGATGTCATTGGCACAATTGCAAGCGTGTGGCCTATGCACACCATGTGTTCTGCAGTGCTGTATTGCCCGCACATAAACTGTCCAGTGTGTAGCTGTACTTGTTCCGCAACACACAGAGTTCCTTTGGGTACCGTTGATCATAGATGGTACAGGTTGCCAGGTCATGCTTTGAATCCGTCCACGATGACAGTCAAATCTTTGTCTCGTGCTTCTCATTATGGTAGAGTGGTGTTGATGCCATGACAGGTGTTGGGCAGTTGCAGATGTTCGTCGGTGCTTCGTACAATACGAACAGATCACTGGTCTTGACGCGGTGGCATCGATTACACAGTTCCAGAGCCCACATCTCCATCATTCTAGAGTCGCGTAACACGGTTGACTAACGCGGTAGTGCGGTGTGTGTGCACAATGTGGGTGCGCGGAAATCTTCGCGTGGGAAGCGTCCCTCACTGCTCGCGTATGCCACAGCGGCTGATGGCTGTATGGTCGCCCGGTACTGCTTGACTCCTGCAGTGTTGTTGTGCAGAGGGTGGTTCATGGCTAACGGTCCATGCTTCGGGTATGCTTGGGTCCCCTCGGCTGGGTTCGCTGTCCGCGCTTCGGGTGCACTCAGGTCTCCTCAGCTTGGCTCGATGTCATGCGGGTGGCTGCGAAACCACATGCTCTCAATTGCTCTGGGTGTGGTTGGAATGCGTGACCTTTTGTTCGCTAGGGTGGGGCGCAAGATGGCGGTCTACCTGGTCACTTCCGGCTCGCTCCCACGTGCTACGCAATGGCGACAGTTTCTTCCCCAACACACACTTGTAGAACACGAAGCCCAGTTTACAGCTGATATTGTACGCCACTTAGTTGCAGCACCAACATGCCATAGCCAGGATCACCGGTTGTGGAGAGACGGTGAATTTACAGGATGGTGTTGTAAATGTACTTTGTGGGCGCCAGCTAACCAAGGTGCTCGGGTTAGCACAAGACTCTTGAGTGGGTGGAATAGTTGTGAGATCATGGTGTGCACCGTCCCATGATCGCCTGTCGTGAATGGAGAGTGTGATTAGGGACGGTGTCCTTCGTAGGGTACTCTGTCCCATGTGGTAAATTAAAATACCTGAATTCACACAGGATCCCATGCGCATCTCATGGCAGGGATGTTGTTGAGTTGAAATTATCCATGATATGTCCATATATTTATATGGCACAAGGTGATGGTGGCAGATAGTGGTTGTCGGCCGTTAAAATTCCCCTCTGAAGCGGGGTACGAGAAATTCACTACAAATCACACTCGCCAGGTTAGTAATAAATTGCAGCACGTTTTACTAACACAAATACTGTAAGGCGAAATGAGATTACCCTCCACAAGAACAGGCATGGGTCTGTAGACACCCATTAGCTTACTGCGCCGTGTGCGTATGGTTGTTTAGTGAATTATTTTTAGATAGCTATTAATTGTAAAGCAAATACAACAGTCCCTGGCAAATAAACACAAAAAATGCCCACCAATAAAACATAGAAGAGAACAGAAGGTGGCACATTAACAAACACACAAAAACCAGAGGTAGTTATTCTAAACAAATAATATCAAAGTTGAAGCTATGCACGATTAAATAAATGCTGGGCTACCATATGCAATGGACAAAGAAAAATAATGGTTTAGATCAATAAATAGTCTTACTCGCCATAGCAAGCAATATATATCAGAGGAAAATAGATTAAATGAGAACTCTGAAATTTGTGGTTGCTCAAAATGATTATCTTATATTTACTGTAATATTAAAATTGTTTCTTTTTAAATAAAATTCACAAAAATCATTAACATCAATGGATAAGTCCATTAGTACTGCAATTGTACTGAAAATATTAAAAGCCCAAATCTTTCAGGCAAAGTTAAATGAAAATAGTGAATTGACTGTACAATTTCATTTTTCTTAAATTTAAAATAAAATTATCAAAACAATAAATACCCGTTCTATAGGCTAAAGAAATACTGTACGTCCGAATCAATAACATAATAAATGAATAAAAACTAAATAATTCCAAGTAAACTGGATGATTCTATTAGGCCTTATCAAATTTTTAATTGTTATTAAATTCAAATTAATTATTAAAATCTTACAAAATATTACATAAGAAGGTAAGTGAGACAGCTGTTAATTTATAGATTAAAATATATAAATTTAGCTGCAGCTTATCTGTTTAAGGTTGTTCACGTGGTAAAAATTTAAAATTTAATATCTGCTGGGCATAGTATTAGTTTTATAGATGTTACTTGTGACTACATTTTCCACTTGTAGTAATTTTTTAGCTCTCACAGTATTCCCATGATGGCACATCAAAGTCAGAATTTGCAAGTTACGGGAACATAGGTGTAACAAAAACCAAGTAACTTACTCGAATGAATTAATTTACACTGAAATTATATATAATGGCAACTATGCTAAAAGATTTAAAAACACACAACAAAGTCACCTCGTCTCTTTTAAAAATTGCCACAAATGAGGTAAATATTCGTCACTTTCGGATTTTTTTTAAAAAGTACAAAGGAATTTCATTCTGTTGTTTATGAAATTTTTTATGTCTCACAGTTTTCGCGTAATGGCTTGTGGAAGTCATATTTTGCGTGTTTCCATTTTAAGGACTACACTAAAACCAACTAATACAATAAACTAAACAAATGAAAGTATGTAAAGACATTATAGGCTACAATGTCATGTTATAAAAAATAAAGAATTAAAATTATTTGTATTAAAAAATATAGTGTTACGTGAACAACACAATGACCGGCACATTAATTACAAACTAATACAACCTGAAAATGTTGCGATAGTCAGCTGCTATGCGGTTTGTGACAGTGACATACCCTACCAGAACCCAGACATCCTGAGGACGTCCGTAGGATGTGGGAACTGTCGTCCCTAAGACGTCCTAGGGAAGTTAATTTCAAGTCATGTTTATGTAGGAAAAGTTCATGGAAAAGTACTACCTATGGACATCCCTAGGATGTCTGGCATACACATCCCTGGGACATCTCTAGGAGCTACCTGGGATATGTAATAAACACATCCCCAAGACATCCTCAGGAGCTCTCTAGGATCTGCATTAAATGCATCCCCAGGATATCCCTATGAGCTCCCTAGGACCTGTATTAAGCACGTTCCTGGGAGATCCCTAGGAGCTCCCTGGGACCTGTATTAAATGCATCCCTGGGACATCCCTAGTCAGTTTAGTACTCAACACAAAAGAAAACAAATGTATTTGTTTTGGTGATATGTAAACTTAGTATTTAACACACAGTCAAATACACATAATTGTTAATGTAGCCTCTTAAAATCTTTTAAATAAACAAATCGCCTGTAATGACATTTTTTTGATGCTTCAACTTCCAAAAGCCTACCAGTAATAATAAAATATGTGTGTCGAAATTAATAAATTTACCAATTTCTTAAGGCATATGCAAATGTTATGAGTTATCTACAAAATTAATTGCAACAAACCTCATGTATATTTAAATAATATCGTGAACTATCTAGTGGTCATATTAGGAACTTGCCTAGAAATCCACTATGTCCGTGGCAGCTCCTGCTCGGATATCCCAGGGAGCTCCTGCTCGGACATCCCAGGGAGCATCTGCTCGGACATCCCACGGAGCTCCTGCTCGGACATCCCAGGGAGCATCTGCTCGGACATCCCACGGAGCTCCTGCTCGGACATCCCAGGGAGTTCCTCAGAGGAGCTCCGTGGGAGCTCCCTGTAAGGACATCCCTGGGAGCTGCCCAGATGAGGAATTTAGGATGACCCAAATTCGTCTTCCAAGGAGCTTCATGGGATGTGATGTACTTTTCGAGGAGGTACTTGGGACGTCCTAGGGACATGGTTTTTCGGAGCTCTCGGACATCCGAAATATCCATCCCTAGGACATCCCGAGGATCGTATGTACCCGGATATCCTCAAAGAATGTCCCTAGGACATCCTGGGGAATTTCTGTGCTGGTAGGGTACATAGACATTATCATGCAGAAACACATTTGACGTTGTGTTGTGAGTGGAGTTGTGAAATAGCAAATGCGAAAAATGAAGGGTAATGGAACTGAATGCAAATGGTTTTGCTTCTCTTGCGAACGCGTACGTAATACAATACGTCTCACTACGCACTTTCAACGTGCATTACACCTGCTTGTTTAGAGTTTTCCCTCACGGACAACATAAACGTTTGTTGGTGACGAGCCGTTGAGCTGTACACTTCAAGTAACGTAGTGCAGTTTTTGCGGTTGATGGAGACGTCATTCGCTGCCAACCTACAACTACATTTCGGCGAGGAATTGAATCATGAACTTTCATCCAGGGAACTAAATGTCAGTGTTAAAAAAGGCAGGAGCAGCGTGGAATACACTTACTGTTTTTCTTGCATCTTACGCCACTTTACTGAGTCTTGTGATGGAATATTTCACATTAAAGTTACAGTGTTTCCTCTAGGGGACGAATGTGCCCACGATATTATCGCCTGTCCGGACATTTAAATGTCCTGTGTACTACATGTTGGAGACGACGCCCCTTCCGGGCACAGTGGACTCAGTCTGCGAACATTTTAAGACCTTGAATCCTGAGCAAGCTACCAACATCGTGCTTCACAGCCCAGAGTGTGCGATGCCCACGTACGTCGACTCACCATGCATGGCGCTGCCCTGTGTATCTCCAACATCCACAACGTCATCACGACCCGGTAGGAAACCCCGTGTTAAAGAAATGCACCAATCTAAAAACAAACTTGCTATTGAGAAAATTGTAAATAAGTGTTTGCGTAAGTTAAAATACTTTGTACTATACTGCAGAGTTTACCACAATAAATGCTTAAAAGAAATCATACGTGTTTTATTTCAAAGAGTGAATACTAATTCCTTGCAACTGTCTACCAGAAGCTTTGGATTTATCGATTATTCGCTTAGCTAACTGTGGGAAACACTTCGCTCGCAGCTGCTTGCAGAAGGGTGCGTGGCTTGGCCATTAAAACGACATGTGCCGTTTTAATGGCTGAGTCGCGTGCCTTTTTATTGGCTTCGAATTTATTGATTATTAGCTTTGTTAATCTTGTGACTCATGCACATCTGCTCAAGACACGTATGTCTCACCATCATCCTCGCTAGTTTTAAATTATGCACCCTTCTGTTTCCTAGAAGCAGAAGGGTGTGTGAGTCATACCCGCAGCCATCTTACTGACGCCCTCGATAAAACCATAGCATATTGAGCTGTTCTGCAGTGCTTTAAAATAGCATGTAACTTGTGCGATCTGTATCACTGTGTGTTTGTTAACACGAGCTGCAACACCTAGCACCCTCACTTACTGTGAGTACAATTAACAATATGTATGAACGTATGTATGGTTTCATGTATGCATGTAGGTATTGTGTGCATATGTATGTATTACGTGTATGTAGATGTCTGTTTGAATGTATGAGAGAGTGACCGTATGTACGTATGTCTGTAGCGTTGTGTGAGTATGTCTGTTTGAATGTATGAGAGTGAATGTAAAATATTTTTATTTTCTCACTCAAACCTCGGAAGTTCAGTTGGAAATTGATTTTTTAAAAGAATACCTCGGAAGATACTCGAACCCTGGACCTTTAGAGTTTCACGCTAATGCTCTATCCACTGAACCACCAAAAACAACCAGTAAACACATCGTGAATGTTATTACTTACCGTTCCTCATATTTTTCCTATAGCAATTATAATTTGCCGGGTCACAATAACAGCAAGCTTTAAGTACTAAAGCTATAGTACACGGAACAGCATCTTGCGTGGAAAGATGGCGACGTATCTTTACATGAGCAGACGAGAAACCTTTTATTTAAAGGAGAAACAAAAACAAATATGTAAGGTCATTGCATTTATGTACAGTAAATTGCAAATTTATTGTGTCTTGAAGTAACACACAATATATCTCTAGCAAGCAAACGAGTGTCTAAACAACGAAATTCTTCCATGCCTGAAACTATCCTACACTCCATATTTGCTATATGTACAAAATCATTATATTTTATAGTTCTGTATGCAGACATTACTACCATCTTTCTCATCACTTGGTTATATCTATAGTGTAGGCGTTAATATCACCTCTGTCATATATGTACATGTGTAAATCAGAGTAAAAAAATTGGTGAATTCACATTAATATTAGTAAAGAAGTTGTGTTTTCAGATACCGTCGTTGCAGACATGCAGGTTTTATTTTTAGTCTTAATTGCAGTTATATGTAATACAGAAACATACTGTGATTTGAGAAAATGTTCAAATTTATTTTTTTTTTGGAATACTTGATAGTTGTGTGTGTGTAGTTTTGACGCGTCTCATAATGTATATCTGGGATGTTAGTGAAACGGCGTTCTGTTTGCTGGTTTTGGATAGACGTACAAGTTAGTTTAAGTTGTAAGAGCTGAACATGAAAAATATCGCTTTTTCGCACTAGAGTCATACTTTCTAACTACTGTTTTTAAAATATTTACTAAGAGTAGGCTACTCATCACTTTTTTCCTACTTTTTAATAATCTCATACCGCTGACATGTTCACCTCGAGAAATGCTTTATGCAGATTCTCTGTTGCGTTAATTAGTTAGCAAGACTGCAGATAAAACATAATACTGGTTATCGATATTTGCAATTTCACATTGTGTGTATGTGATTTTGATTTATTTATAGACGATGTGGTGTAATGCTTGATTGGAAGAGAATACGTGTACAAGGTCTAGTAAAAACCTGAAGTATACAACCTTATTTAAAGGCATACTACGATACCAACATCTGTACTGTACAATATGAGTTTTATACTATTATGTACATATAGCGTAAATTAGCACACATGAAAAAAATACAGTGGTAAAGTGAGTCAGCTTAAATGTACTGATCGCAATAGGAATAAGCCATAGGTTATGAAGTAATTAAACATTAAGGAGTCTTTTTACGTGTGGTTAAAAGTTGGAGAAACGAGAGAGTGTGAGAGAGAAAGAGAGAGAAAGAGAGAGAAAGGCAAGATTAAGTCATTGTTTCCATGTATAACATATGTGCTAGCATTCCTTCGTGCATCTACTGTAACACACTGTCTGTCGTGGTAATAGTGTTTGTAAAGCGTATTGTTAGGAATAAAAGTTAAACTTTGTGCTTGTTTGTAAAACTGTTTCAAATTACAGAATTATTATATTTTATTTAATACGGTTGTTACTCAGCATCGTAGCCCAAGGCCTTTAGGTCCCTGAAGTAGTGAGAGATATGTGATATCTGAATTTTTTTTGTCGAGAATGCAAATTTTGATTACATTAAAAATGGTGGGTAGGGTACAATATCACTATGAAACGTTGTGATACACTACGATTCAACAACAGGGAAATATATGTTTCGTTGCATGTTGGGTAGTGGATACGGTTTCATAGTGGATATAGTATTACCCTCTTATCATGCTGAAGTATGTTTGGTAATTCTCAAATTTTGTATGTATGGATCGCCTAATGTGTTATCGCGGTTCAATTCTGTCGATGTTATGCATTTACGTCTCGAGAATTACTTTCGTTGTATTAAGAGGGTTGCCTGTGTGGTGCTATAACTATGCTAATCAGGTTAGAAAAATGTATTTATTTTACAATGTGTTATACTTGTGTACCCACCATCAACACATTTCATTGTCTCGCATTCGGGAGGACTCGTGTTCGATCCGCGGCTCTGATCAACCTGGTTTTTTTTTCAGAGGCTTTTTCAGAAAGTACACCAAGTTGTCGCGATGGTTTGTATTCCTGTCCGACTCCTACCCGTGTTTACACATGTTCCTGGTTTGTCTGGTACTTTTTGAGGGTACGTAAAACATCAAATAACACATACATAAAATAAAAAAAATTAAATACTTGTAAAAATCTCTCGTATTAGGACCGAATCGCTCAACATGAATTTAAAACAAGCCTTTCTCACAGCTATGTCACCCCATACACTGGTAACATTGTTATGAAACGAATTACATGAGCTTCACTCATAGTTCCAGCGATCGGATGGAAAGCCTGGAAGCCTTCCTGGTTTCGGTTTTCCATGGTTTTCCGAATTTGCCCCAAGCGAATTATGGGTTGGTGAAAAGGTTAGGGGTTGATTATTCTCCGGCGTCCTTACCTGGTCATACATTGTTGTCTCTAACTAGGTAAAAAGTCATCTTACCATTTTCCTCATCACTACTGCATGCGAGTGGAATCTTTGGTAGTGTGGAAAATTTTAACAGGTAATTTTGTTCTGACCATCTTCTTAAGGTGACCGTTTGGATGGAAGTATTATGCGTGTTATAGGTCTAGTACTATGGAAGCGATAAGAGCGACACATCACGCCTCACCCTAGATTCAAGTCAGTGAACTGTTGTTCCTACTTCTCGCCAACTCGTCTCTATAGGAGGTTCAATAGTGACAATATCATTTCATGACGTAATATTTCGTTAAAGGTGTATTATACACGGCTATAACTTTTAAAAGATTTTGCATCATACACGTATATAAATGGATGGGATCGCAAAATAAATAAATAAAACAAAGCAATGTAGTTCGATAGAAAATATGTTTTCATGAGTAATAGTTCTACCCCTGAAAATAGTATACAAGTGTGTAACATACAGTGCATGTTATTCGTGCCTAGATATTCCTCATACTCGTTGAGTCATTTTGGATTATTCTTGTTCGGGTTGATGAAGCTCTCCATGGTGTTCAGCAGTTTGGGGTGGCGGCTACATTAATACCGTGTCGTTATTTTGCATAAAGTAACACTAATACTGCACTTTGTCTGTGTTTGCTTGTATGTGAATGTATGTGTATCTATGTATATATGCATGTGTATATGTGTGTGTGCATGTGTGTGTATAGCAATGACATTGAAATATTCTTTTAAAGGACTGACGTAGTGGTTAGAAATCTCGCCTTCTTCAAAGACGAACCAGGTTCGTTTCCCGTCTGGGTTGACGACGGACGTTTAGCATGCAGGAGGTTCGATGTTGATCGGCAGGTTTTTTCGTTGTACTTCCGGTTCCCTCGCTCATATATATTTTGTTGATGCTTCATCATAGGATCTCACTTCATGTCACACAGTTTTTACAGACTTTTGAGATTGGGGTGCTATCCTATCGTACTATAATATTTATTCACCAATGACAGAATATAATCAAGAATGAGTCTACGTAACATTAAAACTGAAGGTGTGCAGTGCGCGTCAATGTTTTTTTCATTAATTGCAGTAAGTTTGTCGTATCTAAAAAAAAGTGTGCGAAACAAACATTTTCGAGACAGATTTTTTACCAGGTGCATGAATGCAAGTCATACAATTCAGCAGAAGTTCTGAGTAATGAGGATACTCAAGATATTATTATTTTTTTGCTAAGTAGTTGCACACTGAACCGTTTTCGAATAATTTAGTAAAGGTGAAGCTCTGCATGTTGGATGTTGGTCTCGGTAGGTGACACCCTTAAGATGTGAAAATCGCATTTAATATACGATAGCATAATTTTTAAACTTAAGAGTGTCTTATACTGATGTTTGTGTGTGTGATCTATTTGAATATATCCTAATTAAATACTTCATACATAGTTTCGTAAGATACATTAATATTAGCTGCAATGCATTTTGAGTATTGGTGTTCACATGGTTTGTGTTGGGTGTGGTTGCGATGGACGTCTGGGCAAACCATTCGCCTCCCACCAAGGTGATCCGGTTTCGATTCCTGGCGCGGTCAGTATTCGGATTTTTGAACGTGGGATACATACTGGATGATGTCGTCGGATCTGTGGGTTTTCTCGGGGATCTCCCATTTCGTCCGCTCTTTATCCCGATGCTGCTCTATATACACTTCATGACATCCCTCACCAGAGCTAAAAACCTCGATATTAAGCGCTGACCAAACTCACTCACTCACTTTGTGTTACGTGACGGAAGCATAGACGAGTTACGAGCTACTTTGCTAGTGTCATAAGTTAGTTACGTGCTGTAGTTTAACTTGTTTAAACGATGTTTAATGTGCGGAGCTTCCATGTAAATCCGAGATTCATAACAAAAGAGCTGCAGATGTACACTGATGTCGAGATTTGTCCAACTGTTTACTTGTATGCATATGAAGGTGTAAAGTTTACTTAGAGAGATATTTACGTACAGAACTTGTTGTAGTAGTGTGTCAGTGTTTTATATTAAATTATTAAATTTTTTTTTACATTGCAGTATGCTTCGGGTTACTACTGGTTTTTTTGTTGTTCATGAAGTAATATAGTGATTTGACGTGTTTGACGTACATATTCTCGCGGCGATGTTACGTGGCAGAGGCTTTCATACAGTATGTCTACCTCATGTACATAACTAAAAATAATTTTTAACGAACGTATATTTAATTTCGCATGGTGATTATTTGTGGGTAAATTATCTTCTAGCTTTTTCGTTACTTGTATTAATATACTTCAGGGGTGCAATTTTCCGCATGCTAGAATAGTGGGGTTTCTGTACAAGAAACTTTGGGAGGACGTTGCACATTAGGATGCCTCGCACTACGAATTTGATAACGAATCAATTGTTAATAACTGTTTGTATACATTATTTGGTTTTGTACTACAGAGTTTACAGCGAAGTATGTATATATGTATGTATGTTTGTATTTATGGATACTTGAGTGTATTGTTATGATTGGCAAGAGCCTCGCCTGGAGGACGGGCTAGCGACGACGGGATTGCAATCAGGTCAGGGGTTGCACAAGACAAGGGCCTCAGCGATTCTCCCCACCGGCACTGAAGTGTGTCAATATAACGCATTGTATCGGGGGAAACGGGGTCTGTCTCTTTCAAGCCTTCCAGCCGTCACTAGCTCGCCAGGATGGTCCTAGGTCGAGACCCACGACGTGCCGCCGTCCGTCGATAGCCGACACAATAATCATCAGCCTCCGGCAACATGCTAACGGTGAGGTCTAAGGTGTCCAAAAGGGTCACCCATCACAGAGTAGAACAAGTAGTTATTTAAACAGCCGCTCGCCTCCAACCTTAATTATGTAGTACACCCGTGTAGTATTTCATAACTAACTTATGTAGAGTAAAGCCACCGTTATTATATTAATATATATTTCATTTAACCGAAACTCTCACCTTTAACTTAACCACTTAAATAGTTTCAGTATAAAGCGCCAATCTCTGGCTACAGCTACCCAATAAAATAACGACTTACAAAATATTTAAATTAAAACACTGGTGGAGGCGCCTTTCGCTCCTTACCTCTCACTGCCAAGCCACCATCCCCCCAAATTAATCAACTTAAAAATTAGTCAAATTATTAATTGAATTAATTTCCCCACCCACCCACCCTTAATGATAGAATGTTTAAATTAACTCTGTAGTAAGCAAAAATTTAAATCAGCCTCCGTTCCTTTATTAATTAATTAACTTTGATTAATTGAATTAAATTCTCCACCCACTTAACCAGTATAATTCCTTAATTATAATATTAACATTTCTGTTCAAACCAATTAAAATTATTTTGATAGTACTGTTACAAGTCTGAGACATAAACTTTATATGTGGGCAATTCCCATGAGTTCTTTTGGGATAGAGGTCTTATAATTAGAAATAAAAGAGTTAAATTAAGTACTGGATTTAATAGCACACAAAGCTACGAAATACACGAAACAGTAATCAACTATAACTCTCACAACACAAATAATTACGCACACAATTAGTACAGTGCCACAGAACGTTAATTAACTTAGAAAATTAAAGCACACGAATATTTACCATTAATTAATTAAACGTCTACAAATCACAAAATCCTGTCATATATCCAATCAACAGTTACTCAAATGTCAATGTACAACCTTAACAGACCTACGTAGTGATGAATCGTCGTGTGCTGCGCAGCACCCCGAGTGCACCGCTGTCTTCACTCTTGAGGTCTTCGGTTCGACTCCCGTCGCGTACCTCCTTCTTCGCCCGTAAGCCAGCCGCAGCAGTCCTCTTGGTTCGTCCACACTGCTCCGAAGGTAGCCGCCTGCCGCCTCACAGTTGACTCTGACGTCACCAAGATGTCCTCACCAGTCTATCTCCACAACCATAGCACCTTCCTCTAGCACGACCAATAGCGAACTCTCC
>PNEQ01056332.1:25757-42536 GCA_003012365.1 Medauroidea extradentata
ACTGCCCTCCTCGACACAACACCGTCAGTGTTGCTCTCCACAGCTCACCGCCTCTGCAGCACTCCAACACAACACCACAAGTGTTGTTCGTCCTTCCTTCAACCCGCTGGCGTCACACAGCCTCGACACCAACAACAGCTGTCGTGTTGCCATCCTCGAGACGCAACATCTCGTCAGCTCAGTCGCGCCGACACAACACTTGAGTTTTGTCTGTCCCTTCTACAGGGCGCTGATGCTACTCAGCCTCGACACCGACCATTGCTGCCGTGCTGCCATCCTCGTGATATCACACCTCGTCAGCTCCGCCGATGTTACATCAGCCTCGACGCCGTCAGCGTTGCCTCTCGGCCCGTCACTTCTCACGACGTCCATCGCCACCCCAGCGGCAACACCGCCCCTAGGGGCGCTCGCTGCCTTACACCTCTCTCGGTCTCACTTCATCTTCATCACTATCACAAGACTGCACAAGGCTGACTCTTCCCGACTCTCTTCCAGACTCTGCAATACTAGACTGACCCATATTGCGCAGTTCCGATGCTTTTATACGGCCGCTTCAATGACGTCAATGGCTTATTAAATCATAGTGACCTGTGGTCTAAAAATAGACATTACCTCGGTCGTACTTGTTGATAGTTACGTATTTGTACTGGAGTCATCGGGGAAACCCAGTGACGTCTCTCGGGAGTTGCGACATAGCTGCGGAAACCCATGACACCACTGGTTGACTCACAGGGCTGACCACCCAGCATGATGTAATGTGCCTGCTGCCCGGACAACACACAACAGTACAATATTCCATTTTATTTGCTGTTAAAACATTATTTAAATAGTTCAATCAATAAATAGATTTTGAGATTTAATAATACAGTTTCTATAGCAATTTAAAACACCTAAGTAAATTTATTGCAAACTTTCTTTTTATAACATTTTTCTGCAGATATATCTTAATTATTCCTCTGTGTGTGCCATAATTGCGTAATTTAATTAGAATAGTTAATTACCACATTCAGCATTTAATATGAAATTTAAAACATATTTTAATGTTATAACACAGTTAAAGTCTCAGTAGCATTCATTTGGTCGCTAATGCGAGCCCTGTATTTTCTTAATGTAATGCCATTGTATTTTACACAGTTATTTAAATTGTTTTCAATAGTACATGATAGTAGTACTTCTCTGCCATACGGAAGGCAGAGTTCATACAGTAGCTTCTTCCAGTTCGCGCGCACGCACGCACGGTGCGGCGGCCCACTTACAAGGAATTCGCAACTCAGCGAACAGTGCTACCAACTTCTTGTGTCGAGCGGTGATGCGAGCTAGGTTGACGAACTTAACTTTACGTGACCATCCCATATGTTAGAAGAAGTTAGTATTCTTTCCACTTTATTTCATTATCCTTTCACTATCACTTTCACTTAAGAGAGATGAGGCAACACAAGTACTAAGAATGAGAGTCGTTATGTTCATTCAGAACTGTGGTCCAGGACTTAGCCAATCTTGAGGTAGCAGACGTAAAACATCTGTTACAGCAGCAGAGTTGAGTGATATGACGGGTGAACGAACTGTGAGGTAGGAACCTTTACAGCAGAATGAGTTCTCACCATTAGGAGATCCCTTCTTCTCTTTTCCTTATTTTTCTTCGACTTGCGCGTCCGGCGTGCGAAATTGGTCTCTACCGCCCATTTTGCTATACTGGCCGAGCTGTCAGTAGGAGCAGTTTTGAACTTTCAGATGTTTGTTCATGATTACGACACAGTTGATTTTGGACAGTTGTACCTGAGTACGGCTAGCCTTCAATTACCTATATTGTGAGCTAGAGAGCCGATATTTCCCGTGTGTTTGTCCCGTAATTTCTCTTGACTACATGCTTTTCTTTATGTAACTTTCTCTTTCTACTTTTTACTCAGCATTTCAGATATGGGATAAAGTAACCAGTTAAATATCATACGCTTTAGATATCACAGCATACTTATTATATAATATTTAATATACAGTAGTATTTATAATAATTCAATTCTAATAATGATACACAGTCCTGCACACATTAGCTTAATATAACATTTTAAATAGCACAAGCAGTATTAATATCCACATTACATACAGTAAATTAATAATTATGAACCCCATGTACGGTTATAAGTATCCTCTTCCCGATACCATAAGTGATAACTCGTACACTTGGAATGAGATTCGTTATGTTAAACTCTAACTTTCTTCAGTTAGTTTGATATAATGGGATGTAAGCTTTCAGGGTTAAGTCACTCATTTCAGAGGAAACATTTTTCTTCCTTTCTCTTTTCTATCGTCGGCGAATTGCGCGTAGTGATGTGCGATTTTGGTCTCTGGGAGGAGTGGTGCCCTGCCCTAGAGAGACCACCTTTGTGCCCTATTGGTGCTGTGGCTAATCAGACCCGAGGGTACGTCCATGGATGCGTTGGCAGCCCTTCTCAATGTGGGGGTAGGCAAGCGACACATTGTCTATGTCCAGGTACCCGAGTACTCTGGTCGCCCTTCTGAAATGAGTCATGAGTGCAGTTTTGTGTCCGAGTCCATTGTCTCTCGTTTTTCTGTTAATTACTCTGTATTACTTATCTCAAGTACTTTTTATGTATATTTTCTTATATCTATCTGAATTTTCCGCTGACTACTTAGAGTTGTATATTTGTATAATATTTATATTACAACCAGTAGGCCTATACTTATCACAGGGACCCATTTGTCCAGTTACAATTTAATAATATAATAATAAATATTCCGGTATATGCACACACAGTAGGTAATCTTCACTGTGATCTATAGGTACAGTTAAAATAATGTTATAATTAAATAATAAGTAATCTGGTATACCCACAGACAGTAGGTAATATTGATATACTTATCACAGTGATCCAGATGTTCAGTTACAATTTAATAATTAAAATATTAATATTCCGACATGCGCACACACAGTAGGTAATATTAATATACTTATCACAGTGATCTATACGTTCAGTTAAAATAAGTTAATAATAATAACATACTAAATGTTCCAGCAGGCGAACACACAGTAGGTAATATTAATTAATAAAAAAAATTATTCAATAAATAAACTTTTGTAGAAAATTTAACACGTTAATATAGTGACGGCATCGTATACTAATTATAATTTTACATTTCCACTCAGTAATATTTCAAAAGGAGCAGACCAATTTCGGATATTAAATTAGAAATTTTGTGACATAATAAGGAGGGAGAGTTTTATTTACCTAATAAATAAAATTACTAAAATTGATATTGTAGTAACTGAATAAATGTTTGTGTTTTTTTTTCAAGACGAAATTGTAAAAAAATATATAAAAAATATAAAATAGTACATGAACTAAGACCAGTATTTTAAGTTCAGGTCACCAGACACTACAACCAGGCCAGATCCAGATTGACGCATACAGAACACTGACCTATGGCCATCCGACAACAGCCGGCGAAGACAAAAGCAGCGCTGCCAAGAATGACCTGAGCCAGCAACCATTACCTACCACAACATTCTGCTAGCCTCTAACCGCTCACACAAGGTTCCTCACTCCACGTATGCTTTCTACAGTCTCAGTTAAAACCAGCACAAACACGTACACATCACGGTCGACCGTTACACAAAAACAATTACACACGTAACACAATACAAACATGAGAAAAATTTTTCTTCTGTAATCTATCTCAAACGCTTGTAAAAATAGTATTAAAAAAATTTTAAGAGAAAACATTCATTCTACGCAATGTTTTATATTTTAAATATCAAGTTTGTAACGAATAATTTTTATTTATTTAATTGGAAATCGTATCTTAATATTCACGCATGAGCTAACGTAAGAAATAATGTATTTATTCAGTTAAAAATGAATCATTTTACTTTATACATGTACCTTAGGATTGTTCCGAAGTTAATGTAATTTTAAAAGCCATTATTAAAGTAGTACAATACCATAAAAATATTTTTAAAAAATGCGAAGAAAAACAAACAACAAATAAATATTAGTAAATGGTTAAGAATTCTGTTAAAAGCATCTATTACCTGTAATCAGGAAAAAAAACTATGTACTTCGCTTGGAAAATATATCATTCATATTACAAAAATATGTATTGTAGAATCACATAAAAATATATAAAATATAATTGACATAAAACATAATTTATATTGAATGTATTAGTATTAAGTAGTCAAAAAGTAAAATATTGTAACACTGCAATTTAATAATATTAGTTAATGTCATCACACATTTGTTACAAGAACATTATAATAGTACATAATGTTATTTAGGGTTGGTGTCAGTGCAAATTTTGTAATCCTATCCCTTAGATTAAAATTTAGGAGGAATGTTGCACCAAAAATTTACTTTTCTAGAAATGATTATTCACAGTTACAGTAACAGTTAATATACTCCTAAATTTCAAACTATTCCGTCTCAATTCACACCCTTAAACCTTATCATGGCCATTAGATATAGTTCATACACCGATCTGTACATTTTAGAAAGTAGTAAACTGTGATAACCTTGTTACATTTCGTCAGCAACATTTTAATACTCTTTGTGCGAGGGGAGCGTAATTTATATAAAATTTTTCTTAAATATTTCAATGTAATTTGTATGCAATTAGATTTCAATTTTTCTGTTAACTAAACGAAATGGTATTAGGCATACTATTTAGACACACCAATCCATGGACATTCAGAACAGTTACCGTCGAGAAAAGGCTGCGCGTATATCGTGAAACCTACACTCGTAGTAGTCTGCCACGTTCGCGAAAGAAGATTTGCACATCATAGCTATAACTCAAGGCCTATCATCAAACCTTCACCTTCAGCAGTACAACGAAGCTCGGCGCTGACCGAATGCAAATAACAGAATTGCAAGATACGAAGGCAGATCCTTAACCTTTATCTGTCCGTCTGCCATAGTTATTCCTTCACAATAATTTTTCCTTTCCGTCTGAAGAAGTAACCGTATTCCATATCCTACTGCCACAATAATGCCATAGCACATACTGAACAATATACTGGTTGCTATCTCAAGATCCTACCAACCCTTATGATACGGGGACGTATCATTTTGGAAACATTGGGGGTAATGTTATGATTAGCAAGAGCCTCGCCTGGAGGACGGGCTAGTGACGACGGGATTGCAATCAGGTCAGGGGTTGCACAAGACAAGGGCCTCAGCGATTCTCCCCACCGGCACTGAAGTGTGTCAATATAACGCATTGTATCGGGGGAAACGGGGTCTGTCTCCTTCAAGCCTTCCAGCCGTCACCAGCTCGCCAGGATGGTACTGGGTCGAGACCCACGACGTGCTGCCGTCCATCGATAGCCGACACAATCATCATCAGCCTCCGGCAACATGCTAACGGTGAGGCCTAAGGTGTCCAAAAGGGTCATCCATCATAGAGTAGAACAAGTAGTTATTTAAACAGCTACTCCCCTCCAACCTAAATTATGTAGTACAACCGTGTATTATTTTATAACTAACTTGTGTAGAGTAAAGCCACTGTAATTATATTGATATATGTTTCATTTAACCGAAATTGTCACCCTTAACTTAACCACTTAAATAGTTTCAGTATAAAGCACCAACCTCTGTCTACAGACACCCAATAAAATAACGACTTGCAAAATATTTAAATTACAACAGTATGTCGTGTGAAAATGTAGTGATCATAAAAAATGATTTAACAAACAAATTGCGGTGTTGATGGTGTAGAGTGTGTAAGAGAGTCATATACATACCTCGGGAGATGGCAGCCAAATGAGTAGCAAAGGCTGCTGAGCATCAACATATAGTGTTGGAGAAATTGAGGGGTATGAATTGAGGGGTATGAATGGAGGGAGGGATGGTTTTATACCAGTAAAGCCTGTCTCCCTTCTTCATTAGAGTAGTGACCGTGTTGGAAGGAGGTGGTGCTGCTGCTGTTGCTGGAGATAAGTGTTGGAGAGGATATCACAAACCTGTGATACACAAAGTGTTGGAGGGGTTCATATGTGTTGCACACACTCTCTAGGGCCAAATTAATTTTTCTAGAAGACATCTTCAAGTTCTCTTGAAGATGTCTCAAGGATCTGCTATACGTCTTGAAGACGTCTTGCAGTCTTCTTAAGGAGATGGGGTGTGAGTTGTAGATGTTACAAGGAGATGCTATGCATATTGAAATATGTCTTACAAACATTAGGACTGTGGGAGTTGTAGACGTCTCAAGCAGATGCTTCATCACAAGTATATGATAAGCCTGCCAGCACAATCTTTTGGCATGATAAGAGATTAGGAAGTCAGTTCGCTCAAGGGCAGGGTAAGGTTCTGAGTTTGTCGGAACAGGCCAAGTCTATAATGGATGTCCAAGGAACATCAGGTGAGGAGAAACCCTCTCCCTTGGATAATAAAGGGAAGTCTGTAACCAGTTTTTACTGTAAACAGGAGGGACATTTCCAGTCCCAATGTCCGGTAAAAGGGAAGACATTTGGAAAACATGTTGTGGACCACATTTCAAGTAAAACAAAGGCAGTGTTACTGTTTGTTTCTGTAGCAGTAGGTGATAAGGTCCTTCCGGCTCTTATCGATTCGGGTGCTTTAACTTCTCTGATTAGTCGCTCAAAGTGTAAGGAGTTGTTACGATTTTTACCGGTAGGAAGAATAAAGTTGTCACGGGGACCAAAGATTTCATTTTCTCTAGCTGATGGGAGTATTATTCATTCTGATGTTGTTACATTTAAAATCAAAATCGATCAGTTTAGCTGGAAATTTAGTTTTCAGGTAATTCAATAATTAGCCCACAGTATGATATTGGGTCTTGATTTCTTGGGGAAAACCCATGCAGTTCTTGATGTGGGTAAGAAAATCATAAGCTTTAGTATTTGTCCAGATGTGGTGATTCCTCTGGAAACTCAACCATTTGATGTTAAGCAGGTTATGGTGGCTAATATAGCTGAAGAACATTTGTGTCAGTTAAAACAACTTCAGGAGGAATATAGTCATGTTGTAACTAGTCAGATGGGTCATTACACTAAAACTCCTGTGCGGATCATTATGAAGGATAATGAACCTGTGAGTTCTGTCCCTTGTAGGGTGTCGCCTCCCAAAATGAAAGCCTTTAAATATCTTATTTCGGATCTATTGTCTCAAGGTATAATTGAGGAATCTAATAGTATGTATGCTAGTCCTGCATTCATCATTCCAAAAAAAAGATTCCAGGTGCTTACTGCATGTTGTGTGATTACCACCGTGTAAATTCTCACATTTATCATGATCCTTACCCTGTGCCAGTAGTAGATACTGTGTTTCAGTATCTAGGTAAGGCGAAGTATTTCACATTTTTTGACCTTAATTCTGCATTTTATCAATGTGAATTGCATAAGGAGTCTAGAGCTCCATTGGCATTTTGTACCCCTTGGGGGTTATACCAGTGGACTCGAATGCCGATGGGGTTGAATATTGGACCCCAGGCAATGCCAAGGATACTACAACATGTATTATGTAAATTTCATTATGACTTTGTGTTCACATATATAGACGATGTTTGCATCTACTGTAATAGTTTTGAGGAACACCTGCAGCACATAGAGTTGGTACTGCAAGCATTAGGTGAGGTTGGGTTTACCATTAACCCTAATAAGATTGTGTGGGCCGAGTTTTATGTTCGTTATTTAGGGTTCATCATTCATGGTGGGACTCTTAAGACAGATCCAGAAAAGGTGCAGAGTATTGTAAGTTTTCCTGCGCCCCAAAATTTTAAGGCTGTTCGTAGATTTCTTGGTATGGCAGGGTTCTATGCTAGGTTTATCCCTGATTTTTTTGATTTAGCTGAACCTTTGAATCGGCTTAAAAGGAAGGTGGCGGATTTTGTTTGCGGTCTAGAAGAGGCGAAATCTTTTGAAAAATTAAAATAAATGTTAGTTGCTCCTCCTTTATTGCATTTGCCTAACTTTGATTTACCTTTCCATCTTTATGTTGATGCTAGTCATAATGCCCTGGGGGCAGTTTTGAATCAAAAGATCGATGAAAAATTTGTTCCCATTGCCTATACCAGTAGGTTATTAACAGTAAATAAAAGGATGTTTTATGTGTATGAAAAGGAATGCTTGGCTTGTTTGGTTGGTATGGAGCGTTTTGCAGATGATTTGGAGCCGAATGTATTTGAATTATACACATATAACCAGGCCCTCAGTTGGTTATTGGCATCAAAGAAACCAGTAGGCGGAATAGCTAGGTGGTTGGTTCGCTTGACAAGATTTAATTTCCATATTAATCATATAAGAGGTACAGAGAATATAGTGGCGGATTGCCTCTCACCTATATGTACCAGTATCAGCTAGAGGATAGTAGTCACAAGTGTAATACCCATGAGTCTGATATAATTGATACAGTTCAGGTGGGTAAAGCAGGAAGTTTGGAGGTTAATCATGGTGAATTTAACTTATTGCATGGTTTTCCTAAAAGTTTTGTTAAGCTCCCAGAATACCATGATGATTTTTGCCTTAAGGTGAAAAATGAGATTGTGCAGGGTTCATCTAATTATGCTGTGCATAAAGGGGCTTATTAGAGAATGGACGAAAAAGGAAAAGTTTAGAGTATTAGTACCGGTGGAGTTGAGGCGTATGGTTTTCGATTATTATCATAATTCATATTTTGGTGGGCATGTGGACAAGACAAAACTGTCTCTCGTATTTTGGAAGTCTTTACTTGGCCAGGTTTAACTAGTGAAGTGAAAGAGTGGGTTAGGTTGTGTGACGCTCGCCAGAAGGCAAAACCCCATTACTCTAGGGTTGAGGGTAGATATTCTGTTAAACCTGCTACTTTTCCATGGTAGCATCTCTTTCTTGATATGGTGGGGCCTTTACCTAGGAGTGTTTCTGGCCACTTATATTTACTTGTAGCCGTTGATGGTTTTTCAAAGTTTGTATTTTTTATCCCTTAAGGAGTACCAAGGCTGCAGAAATTTAAAAGCTCTTGAACCGGTATGTTTTTCCCACACTAGGCTCGACAGTTTCCGTAATTACTGATAATGGCTTTTTTTTGTCTGTGGAGTTTAAGGAGTTGATGTTTCAGTGGGGAATAAAATTGATACAAACCTCTCCTTATCATCCACAGTCTAATTTGGTTGAGAGATACAATCGTAATTTAAAAATTGTGTTAAGAATTTTTCAGGATAAGTCTCACCGAAAATGGGATGAAGTGATCCCATTCTTGAATTTATGTTTTAATAGTATTACTAATGCCTCCACTCGCTACAGTCCAGCTGAATTGTTTTTGGGTCGCAGGCTGTTGCACCCATTATTAAATACATGGACGCTCCAAAGCCCAGAGTTGAAGACTATAGATCCTAAAGATCTTAGAGAATTGTGGGGAGAGGTGACTGAAAATCTGAAGTCATATCATTCTAGGCTGGAAGATAGATTTAATGCTAGTAGGGTTCCTGTTAGTCTTTCTGTAGCTGAACTGGTTTTAGTAGCTAGCCATTTTTTGAGTAATAAGTTGGATTATTTTGCTGCTAAACTGGCCCCCAAGTGGCTTGGCCCGTATAAAATAGTAACGTTTTTGAATCCAGTCACAATATTAGTCCAAGATCCACAGTCTCCAACAAAAGTCTTTAAAGCACATGTTAACAATGTGAAAAGGTATTTTGGTGCGGTTTAATTATTAGCCATCTCTCCGTCGCTAAGTCGCGATGTTAAATAATTAAGGGTTTCTTGTGTTGTGTTTGTGTGTATATATTGACTTCAGAATGTGAGAGAGTAAGGGAGGGTGTTTGTAGGCATCTCTGTTTTTTTTTTTGTGTTTGGGACTGAGTGTTTTGCAATTTCTGCATCTATTCTCTCCTCATTACTTCTTTTTTCTGGGACTTCATCTACTGCATACTTCTGGATCGTCGCGCTGACTGGACCATCTCTTCAGCTTGGACGTGGCCAACTGGATCTTTACCGAAGACTTCTGATGGGAGTGGCCACCCCATCCGCTGCATCCGCTACTGAGCCTCTTGGACTTTCATCCTGCACTGAGATCTTTGGTTACTGTAGTAACCTTTAAGAGGGGGAGTATGAGACGAGTCTCATTTAACTCGACCTACAGAGAACTGAATACTGAATATTTATTGGTAATCTTGGAGTCAGTACATACTTGAGAAAAACGTAACTTCTTAAAGAAGTCAATTTATATTTTCAATTTTACTTGTTGAACTTGGTTTTTTCTTCAAATGGTACTAGGAATATATTTATATAACTGTTATAAATGTTTGTAAACATTTACTTTGCCTTGGTGGCAGCTGTGTACCTGATTATTGTCTAGTCACATGTAACAGTGAAACTTGTAATTCATATAAGGGCATAATTTATGGTAAAAAATGAGAATATCGCCCATTTAAATAAATGGAAAACACTTAATTCTTTAATACTTTATTTATATATGTAGTTCTTTATGCACTCCTACCACTATCGAGCACCTGTGATTATTTATGTCTTCAATTTTTATTTAGTATTGTAAACCCTAGAATTCAGGGTTACAATATAAAGAAATGTAAAAATAGTGATACGCTTTTTGAAGGCTTGTACAGGGAAAGTGCTGTAAATCAAAGCCTGCCGTGGACAGGGGCGTCATTTCAGGTTTTTCTTCGAGGGGGGAAGGGAAGATTTTTTTTCGGCGACAGTAACCTTGTAGCATCTTTTTTATTAATTAAGCTTGCATAAATTAGAAACTTTAATGATAGAACTTCAGTTTTGTATGCTTAAATTAATTTAAATAACGAAATACAAAAAATATATTTTATACACATAACATTCTAAAACCATTGGGAGGGTATTTGCCTCCCCTGTCCCCCTAAATGACGCCCCTGACCGTGGGCCGTCACCCTCACATATTTATTTTGAATTATTCATGAGTGAACTCTAATGAATAAATTCTAGCACTTTGTCCAGTTTTGTCAATGAAGTCGTAAAAATACATTTACATAAAAATGAAACGTCGACTAGACGGAAGTGTGGCACGCGTAGAAAATTTTTCATTCTGCAAAAATAAAATATGCCGTGTTATTATGCAATTCTTATTTTACAGCTTAAGTATTCTTTTAATGTGGGTTCTGATTGTTATTATGAGAAACGTATTAATTCCCGTGTTAAAAATTAAATTATAAATAAATTGAAAATAACGACTGTGTTTCTGTTTCATTATCATTGGTATTTGCAGTTCAACTCTATGATGTTGGCCATTCTATTGATTGAATATTGGCTCTTATAAGTAAGGAGTTTTTTTGTCTTTTAAACGTGACTAAGTTAAGTTTGTTGACCTGGATTTATTCTTATCAGCATTGTTCTGTGTTCGTAATGATAAATCACAAGTTCCATGGAAAATGAAGAAACAAATGCATGGTAAGTCTGTTGTAATTAACTTCGTTAAGGATATACAGTTTTTTTTAACTATTTGATGATATACTTGAGTGACTTTAAAGATTGCAAAAATCTGAGTGAAACTGAAAGTCCGTTACACCATACGATTATTTTTGTGAAATTTTGTAGAGTAAGAAATAAAATAGTTTCTAATGCTTAACAGGAACTCGTTCTACTGTTGACAAATACTACAGCAAATGCAATGTATCGCGAAGGTGACGTGGAAGAGCCCGTCACGTTAAAACTAAAGACTGTAGAATGGTTAGTGCCGCACGTGGTTGTAAATACACGAGAACGTGTGCGTTTACTGAAACAAGTTGAGACACGTAAAGACGTGACTGTTGCGTTCCGCTCCTGGAGTTTAGAATGCTATCCTACATTGCCTAGAGCGCGTACGATTGTTTGGAACGTAAAATCAAGTTTCCCCGCAGAGTAACCGAGGTTTGTAATTATCGGTTTCCAATCTAATCGCCAAAATAACATAACTAGAGACAAATCACTTTTTGATCACTGTAACATAAAAAACATTAAACTGTACCTCAACAGCGAATGTTACCCATACTCCGATTTCAATGTAAATTTTACCAACGGTGAATTTTTGTTTGTTTACGAAATGTACAGAGCGTTTCAAGCTGCTTATTATGGACGAGAGCCGTCTCCAACTTTAGCACCTATTGACTACTTCGAAAAAGCACCGTTATTCGTATTTGATGCGTCAAAACAAAACGAAACATTAAACTCTAACATTATTGATTCACGAATAGAAATTACCGCTGACGTAATTTTCCCTCCACAAACGCAAGCTTTTGCCCGTATAATACACGACGGACTTATTTCTGTGCGATTTCATTCATTTCTCGCGAGCCTTTTCTGTCCTCAGGGTTTTGCAGAAATACTGAACGACACAATATTAATATTTTAGATTTACGCTCACTTCGAGTAGTTTCAAGACATGCCACCATTAATGAAAAGCAGCACATTGTAGACCAATTATACAATTATTTTCTTAGTTCAAGCTTTTATAGAGAAATACTAAAGTTAGCTTCTTGAAACAAACAGTAAATTTATTATTACACATATAACGACTCTACAGAAAGGTTAACTTTCTCTTGAAAACTAAATTCGGTTGCGAAATTTTAGTTAGGAAATTATAATTCGTTGAATGAATATTGAAATCAAGCAACTGAAAAAATATTTTTAAAGGTTTAATGCTAGGACTTCATCTTTAATTTAAAACTTGTATAGTTAAAATCAAACTATTCATCCATAATATAAATTTAAGAACCTGACGTGGTGTTTTCAAGTACTGCTGGTTATGTGGTGTCCGGGATTCCAGCTAGGACTCAACCTTAAATATAAATACAACGACATTACCATATGTATAAGACACAGGCTTATCTGAAAAGCTAGGCCTAAACATGGTGAAACATAAAATACCATTCTTCAATTTATATAAATGGTTTAATTACCCAGCAACAAAATATCTGCAGACAACCTTATTTTTTCCCCCAGGCAAATCTTTCATCTCAGTCTCAATATATTTTATGTTGAAATGTACAGCATGAGAGCTATTGTGTGTTTGTTCCTCATCTTTACTATCAGCAATGCTTTACAATTATAAGTTAATACTGCAGCGGGGGTTGCAGTGGAGCGGAGGACAGGCTGATACTACCTTAAGTTTGACACATACATTTAATAATAAATCTGCGGCTTCCTCTCAAATAAAGATAATAAAAATATTGAAATCAACGAGAAAGGCATTAATGATACGTAATCAACTTATGGATGATAGGTAAAGTCTTGCGAGGCAGTTAACTGGAATTCTAAACAGTTGTCTTGGTGGTTGATGTGCTTGGATTCTTAGAGGATTGAATTACCAGTGAAAGAGTATCCATGTTTCTTTAAGACGCTTACAAACAGCCGCGACCCAATTCACCTCTTCAATGCCCAGCAGGAATCACATACACGCCACAGCAAAAATCGGAGGCTGTGACAAACCGTATGGAGTTGGTTTTTGCACCGAATGTTCGGCTAAGGAAACCCGCACATGTGGCTCTCATTTATAGGGACTTCAGAGTGTGACTTCGCCAGCCTTCTGCTGACGAACCAGAATTTACTCATGCTGACAAGGTAAAAATAATAGTTATATGTATGAAAATCTTTTATCATAGCTTTCCTCCATGTTACAGATTGTAATAAATTTCACTTTAATTGGTTTATGTGCCTGGATAAAGTTAAATTAATAGTTTATCTTTGGACACAGTCGCCCCGCGGCAGACCAAGTCGAGTTTATTTGTCTATGTATGGTATAGGTTTATTTTATTCAGCGTTTGTATTTTCTACAATTTCTACTTTAAAAAACTTGGTTTATTATATGATCTGGGACGTGAAATGCGACCTGACTTGATCTAAAAATCGATAGGCAGACGAGTTAGCTGCGCGGTTAATGAAAATTTTTACGAAAATAAAAAACAAGCGACGGAGTTTGTTAAGAATTGAGGTCCGAAAAAGATAAAAAGAAAAGGAAGGTTATTTTCATCTTTAAAGGAAACTTGGTGTGTTAATAGTAGATGAGTTGAGATTCCACATGAAGGTTTAGTAAACTACGAAGGTTGATTCTTCGTCGAGCTGTTGGTACATGCAATACTGAGATTCTTCAACGGAGGCTATGAAACGGAAGAAATTGGAAGATTGGACGTAATATATGTTTGTACGAAGACCACACGTCCATGCTATTTTACCATTTAGAGAACGGGTCTAAGGAATGTTTCCAGCTGTGACGACGACTTGACGGAAGAAGGACGTCACAATCGACGCCGAGAAGTGAACTTGACTACGTCCCGAGGTCTGAGGTATTCCACAACGGCGATTTGGCAGTCCCTGACGGGAAGGCATTCCATTCTACTACTATAGGCGTCCGAGGTCCAAGTTGAGACTTAACTCCTGGTAAGACATATCGACTATGTTCGGATTATTCTTCCGTGAGTTACAAACTTGTCATTTATGGTAAAATTTCCCCTGGATGTATTAGCGACTAGTAAATATATTTCTTTCGATACAAATTTCAGAGATAAAATATATGTGCGAATTTAAATATCCACAAGATCATCACAACTACTGAGTTTACCGGAGCTAAAATAATTGGAAGGTTTAAATTTCTAAGACCGAAATAGAAAGTTTCAACTGTCAAAGTCGAAGCACTTTCAACTGCTGGAGCTCATCAGAATAGCTTTTAGAAGACATTAACCGATACATTTTATGGGTAAGAGATCATTTATTTAAAGTTATTGTGAAGAACCAATGCAGAAATAAGTAGGAAATATTTGATTATTTATTATGACTGTTATCTAGCAGTAGTTTTTTTCCTAGTAGTAACCAATATTATTAGTTCTGAACCTGACAGAAATCACTAAGAAGAAACCCCATTAATTCGTGTCTAATAAACTCATAAGTGTTTTGTTGTGGAGTATTACTTTGGCGTTTCATTCCAATAGAACGGACACAGAAATAAAATTACACATAATTTCATAACCTGTAAAGCACCTGGGTTCAATTACCTACAGATCATAGTACTTAAGCAGCTTCCTGATTCCATGCTTAAAGCACTGGCTAGGTGCATAAATGGAAGTGTGACAATTGCTCATTTCCTCACGCCCTGTGAACATACCAATGCAAGTACGTTTCTTGGAAGCCCGTAAGGATCAGACCTAGCCGAAAACTTACCGCCCTATAAGCCTCTTAAGTTCGCTCTTAAAGTGCTCGAACGCATTCTGATGCGCTGACTCGAACGACATATATGTACAGCGAATATTCTTCCTAATGAGCAATTTGGGTTCAGAAAAATGCATATATAAGTTAGGCTAACTGAGCATATAAAACATTAAAATGGCGACATTATACTGCAGCAGTCTTTCTGGATGTAGAGAAAGCATTTGACATAGTATTTCATGCCAGATTACTCCGTATAATGTAAGTGAAGCAATTCCAATATTGTGATATTATACTCATTGCCTCCAACAGAGAAACGCTCCTTAGTAGTAGGGAATAGCCGGTTCGTTTTGGTGGCGCGTGGTGTCGGTGCTCGGTGCCTCGGCTGCCATTTTGTCCGCCATCTTGTCAGCCATTTTGTCGTCTGTTTTGTCGGCCATCTTGTATTTCATTTTCTCCTGCTCTATCATTCTGTTAATTTTTTTCTCCTGCTCTATCATTCCATTACTTCGTGCTCTCTCATTCCTTCGAGAATAATCCTTTGGCTTCCATGTTTTTTCCTGCTCTGTCATTCTTTCGAGAATAGTCTTGTATTAAGTTATATCCTGCTCTGTCATTCATTTGATTTTTTTCTCCCATTGCTCTCTCATTCCTTCGAGAATGATCTAGGTAATGTTTTTTTTGGCATCCATTTTTTTCCTGCTCTGTCATTCTTTCGAGAATAGTCTAGAGCATGGGTCTCAATGTCCTGCTCTATCATTCCATATTTTCCCGCTCTGTCATTCCTTCTAGCATGGCTCCGAAAGACGATGCCCTCTTTCCAAGTTATCAGTCTCTCTCTCTTTCTCTCTCCTCTCTCTCTCGGCACCGACAGACGACGCCCTCTTTCTATGTCATCAGTCTCTCTCTCCTCTCTCTCTTTCTCTCTCTCCTCTCTCTCCTCTGTCTCCTCTCTCTCTCGGCACCGACAGACGACGCCACCATTTAGATGATGTCCGTCATTTTGTTTTCGTGTCACATCATCCAACTTGTCGTCCATATTGTTTACTCATTCGGTAGTCATGTGTTAACTTGGAATTTTTCTCGCGCATCATCTGCTAGACTTCGAGTATGTATTGTTTTATTATTTTAAGTTTTTAAGGTATATTTTTTAAAATATTAATTTTTTATTCTTACACAGTATTTAGTGTTGATAATGTCAGTGCAATGCCCTCAAGCTTTACTGCACACAAGATTGCTGTTACACAAACTTGATAGCAGCTCTCCAGGCTTGGGACTGGAGCTATGCAATATGATGGAAAGAACCAACATAATGTATAGGCGTTTTACAAAGCAGAAAAGGAAATAACTAATCCATTTTTGAGAATTGAATCTATCACAGTCTTTGGTGTTAGTGCAATGCCCTCAAGCTTCACCGCACACAAGATTGCTGTTACACAAACTTGATAGCAGCTCTCCAGGCTTGGGACTGGAACTATGCAATATGATGGAAAGAACCAACATATTGTATAGGCGTTTTACAAAGCAGAAAAGGAAATAACTAATCCATTTTTGAGAATTGAATCTAGCATAGTGTTTGGTGTTAGTGCAATGCCCTCAAGCTTCACCGCACACAAGATTGCTGTTACACAAACTTGATAGCAGCTCTCCAGGCTTGGGACTGGAGCTATGCA
>PNEQ01056335.1:0-10296 GCA_003012365.1 Medauroidea extradentata
AACTGGAAACACTAGCAAAATTTGCATTCTTACATCTCTATTTTCTATGGAGTTTATACATTTACGACTACATTCCTCTTAGGCTAATAGTAATAGAATGGGTTTATAAGTATTTTTAATTTTATTTTATCAAAATAATAACTAAAAGAGCATAATTATTTTCTAAAATCATGATTACATTTCGATTTATAAATAACAAAATATAAAACTAAAACTATCCATAGAGCAATGTGCTACTGTAGAAGGAACAGCGCTCATATCGGCGTGAACTGGAATTAAATAACATGTCTCCTGTTTTTCTTCTGACTTTCCCATATTGTCCTTGTACAATATTTGGTAACATTCTGACACATATTTGTTGAAAATAAATTCTAATATGCAGACTAATTTGTTCCAACCCAATTTTATTTATAATTTGGATAGTAATCAGCTTAAAAAAATTCTTTAAGTGGATAACTAGCCGAAAATGTTATTTTTTACCTTCGGTAAACTTGAGGCAACAGAGTAAAAATAAATTACAACGTCTTTCTGAAGGTCTTACGATATATGCTCCTACTCAAGATAAGCATAACATAGTAATTGAAAAAAAGCAGAGTAAACAGAAACGCACTACCGGCATAAAAAATTGCTTTTTGGGGCATTATGTAACCTACCGCTGAAATAACTCGCATGCCGTTAATTACCTAATCAGAGCAGATAAACAAACTAGCGAAATTTACAATGAAACATTTAAATGATCTTCACTACACTTGTTGAAATAGTACTGGTCGTAATTGCCAATGACATATATATATATATATTACGATATTGTTAATATTTACTAAGATATACAGCTGTGAGGAAGGAATTGGTAACAACTTACTAGCTAACACTCCACTTAACCGGTATTTCAATATCTAAAACCAGTGACTCGTGATTAAGAGTGAATTAATGCGTGTTTAAAAATTATAATTGGTTCGCTACTTAGAAAACTATCCTGAATTTGCCTTCTGATACAAGTGTTTAAGTTACAAACTAAAATGTATTTTGGAAATACGCCATTGCAGCAAATTGTGTTACACAAAAACCAGAGAATGCACACGTACAAACAGGCAAGTAAACAGCGAAAAATATTTTGTTTGTAACTGACAAACATAGGTATCTAGATGCCATTTGCAAACAAGGTCCTCTTGGTTGTTTACTTGTCTGTTTGTATTTGTGTATACTCTGGTTAGCTGCAATGGCGTATGTCCAAAATACGTTTTCGTTTGTAACTTGTCCCCATTGCAAGAATCGTTAAAAATAAGTTTTTAAGAGTTACACAAGTAGTAGTTATAATTGTAATTCCTAACTTTTCTGTTTTTAAATTACTTATTCTTCTGAAGTTGTAGAATTTTATCTTAATTGTTATTTGTCAAGGACTAACCTAAGGAGCTTGATTAAAGAATACCTCGAGAATGCCATGATTCATGTTGGCAGAATACGTTAGTATCGATTTCTAATCGCTGCATTAAGATAAGTACACTTCGTAGGCTTAAAGTTACCACCTTCTTAATTTAACACAGTGTTGCAAAAATACTCATCTTTTACCCATGTAACTATAAAAAGCCTGACAATGTGAAGTGTGTATTAATAGCTTTCTGAAATTAATAAATAAAACGATTGAAACCGAAAAATTATTCACATCCATTAATATCGACATAACTATTATTATTTATTAGTTCTTAGGTCTAAGCAAATATGTTTTTGCTGAAAGTGCAGTTTTGACTTAACCACGGTCTATGAAGATGAGGTCTTGACACAGAGAAGTAAAATGTGCCTTTTTTTTTTGTCGCAGTCCTAGTAGTCTTTTAGGGGAAGATTTGTCTTGTTTTATGTATGGATTAGCAAGATTTCACAGCTTAAAATGTGTAGTCTTTATCAGAATTGTCTGTACTATAAAAGAAATAAATTGAAAATCCAGAGAATATATATGCAATTTATATTGGAACACATTTTCAACCACAAGTATTATGTTTCCAAAAAAATCTATGCAGTGTACACTTTACAAAGTCGTAAACTATATCCTAAAACAAAACATAATAATTTATTGGCAGAAACCTTTCCGGACGTACGTTCATCAAAACTTCATCGTAATCCGATGAGTGGTATAGTAGTGAATACTGGACACACACGCATCTATAGATTTCAAGAATCTACCATATAAATTTCGTTTACGAAATTCATTTAGCAGCTATATTGCTTCTTACTAAACATATACTCTGGTATTTAACAACAATGTGTATTAATTGAGCTTTATATTTCAATAATTTCTTAAGCACCATTTTTAGCTTATTTATAATAAAGTATATTTATACTTCTCTGACAATTAGTGATTACCAGCAATTTACAATATTGTGACTTCTGGTAATCTATTCGAGCGAGAAAATATTTGTACAGTTTTCAATGAAATTATTATAAAGGTAATAGCTAAGAGCAAAAAAAAAAAAAAAAAAAAAAAAAAAAAAAAAAAAAAAAAAAAAAAAGCCTAACAGAATTTGGTTTCTGTACGGCGAGATACCACTCGAAATCAGTAGAACTGTCACTTATCTCAGTATCTGCGCTAAGAATAATGTCTTCTTGTAGAGCAATCATGCCTCTGTAGATACAATTATCATTGGTCGTATATTGGCGTGTGGTATCAAGACTCATAAACAGTAAAATAGATAACGTACTATGTAAAAGCAACAATCTGTTCTGTACAAGTAACAGAAATTATGTGCTGTATACCAATATAAATTCCATCTTTAAATAAAACTGATAGTTGGATGATGTTAATGCATTAACCAGCTATGCGCAAATAGATTTTAGTAAATAAAAAATTTAAGGATTTAATTTTTTAATAAGTCTTAAAAAAGTATTTCAATCCTGTATTCTGTTGCTCCTAATGGTGACTTTATTAGACTGAAATATTTCTTGTACAACAGTTTAAATACTTAGAACCGTTAACTCATTTTGCCCTAAACTAATCATTGACGCATAGCTGTTTGTTGCACCGTCTGATAATCATAACTAATTTAACGGAATTATGGGTCATACAACAATGTACAGAACACTTTCTTCTTAGCGTACCTCGCTAAAGGGATTCTGCACGGCCATATTTAATTTACAGTATTTTCTCCTCTACAAACATTCCTGAAGGTATATAAAAAATATTTAACATTTCATGCTCTAAATGTTAGTCTAATACACCGTTTTACATCGTGATATCGTCGGCTTAGTGGAAAAAGTTGGTAAGTCCAGTTTGTGATCTATGGACTTACCAACTTTTTCCACTAAGCTGAAGATATAATAAGTTACTTCCGTATTATTTGACATACGTTACAAATCTTGTTATTTTCCAACAAATGATATATAGTATGTAAGTTAATTATAATTTAACAATGTATAAAAGGTGTAGTAGAATAACATTTAGATAATGAAATATCAAAAATGTTGATACGCCTTTAGGAATGCTTCTAGTAATTAAAATACTGTAAAATAAAGTTGGTCGTGCACCATCCACCACAATCTGCTAAAAATGGCATAGTAGCTAGAGTACTTGTCTCTCACCAAGTCTATCCGGCTTCGACTCTCGGCGGGTTCAAGTTCTTTTTTGCATTGAGAAACGTGGTTGATAGTTTCAGTTGGGTTTTTTGTCGGGTCACTTCCGTTTCCACCGCGATACGTATTCCGTCGCCTCTTCAGTGTATAACTTCATTTTAATATTATCCTTCAATGTATGACATATGCCCTACAGGCACCCAATCAAAAAGAAGTCTGCTGTCGTATTGTGGTGGATTGCCCTTGGGTAACCTATCCATACGCCATTTACAAGGGCGCCCATCTTATATATTGTAAGGGGGGGGGGGGTTAAGATCAAAATATATGTTTATGTCAACATGAACGGATATAGTCTGTTTATAAATGTGAAGCCACTGGCATATTTCGACGAATGGAAACCGCGTTGTTTACGAAACTTATCAAACTGAAAATAGTTTGCTACACGTTTTATTAAAATGCAAAACTAAACACATTGTGGAACATCTGTTAAAAAGGGGGGGGGAGGGCTCAGCCCCCCCCCCCTGCTCCACCCTTATGGGCGCCCTTGGCCATTTATTTTCATAACGATAATGCTCGTCTACACAAAGCTGGGATGGCAGACGGACGAGGAGAATATCGAGACTCTGCCGTGCCCAACTCTATCTCGAGATTTAACACAGTTGAGTATGTCTGAGATGTATTATCATGGATCGCTTTTTTGAGAATATGAGGAGCAAACATTCAAAACAAAACATGTCCAAAAATCCGCAAAAGCGTTGAACACCTTTTATACATAAATTTGGCCAGCTACACACGAGTATAAACTCAGATTCATAAAATGAAAATACTGTACCATTGGATATGGCATGATTCTTCTTAGTAACAGTTATAATGTTCCAATTTTTTCAACTTCCTCCGCAACTCGATAAGTTGGACATGTCTGATTTTGAATGTTCGCTCCTCATATTTCATGTAGGTGTGCAGCAGTTTTGGCCATTCAGGAGGCTTGCCAATGGACAGTCCAACGCTAATGAGTTGGGCCATTTATGACTGAAAGCACCGTTAATATAGCGACGTTGTTTTAACATTGCTGTATACCATCATACTACTAGGAACCCTAGTGGCTAGGACACGAACCACAATGTTAAAATAGCGCCACTGTACCACCAGTGGCGTTGAAAATTCTCAGGAACTAGTTCAGTCAAAATGAGGTCCATTTTCAACTCCATTGTCTAGAAATGTTCTTCTGAGACTGTGATCACTAGCATATACTAGTGTATATGGCAGTGTAGTCTCTTCCACAACATCTCATTAATTGTTCATGTCAAATCTCTAGTTTATTTGGAACAATGTAGTTATGGTAGCAAGCTGTCGATAGTGGTACACGGCAAGTTCAACCTTCATTTTGACAAATGGCACAGAATATTTATTTCATTTTATACCTTGCTGTTATTGAAAATCAATAGTTTACTTTTTCTTGCTTTACTTTAAACGAGTGATCCGGGTAGCACTAATCATCTGTAGCCAAGAATTGAAGTCTTTACACTGACATGCCGCACACTTACAAGTCTCGATCCTACTTAAATAATTAAATTATTATTAATTAATTTGTTAATTAATTCATTTGTAGGGAAATATGACATAAAATTGGCAAAAAGCAATAAAAAATTCTGTTGATCTGATTGCTAGCAAACTTCACTAGATCATCCGCTGGGCTAATTTGAAGATTGCCTGAAAATTTAATCGAAATCGCCCCAGCCATTTTGGAGTTCATAAGGAACATACATACACACAAAGATTTTTGTGTATAAAATTAACGTGCAGTAATGAATATAATATTTTCAGTGCCATATTTGTAACAGTTGTGTTTCTAAAAGGTTGAACTTACCATGCAGCACCTATAGTTGTGTTGGTGGCGTGGGCGTCTCCCTTGAGCCCTTGACCGCAGTAACCCACTGTGCTGTGTATAATGTTGCAGATTTCTACTTCAAGGACTGCCATACCAACAGCAGCGACTTCGACTCGTGCGTGAAGGACGGCCTCAACTCCGCGAGATCTTTCTTCAAGTCAGGTTAGTCTCTACATGTTCCTCGGCAGAAGCTCAACACTGGCAATCAAACTTCACTTGCTCCGGACATGTAAATTGAGTCCCAGGTTGTTTAGGTACAGAACGTGAGAACTGTTATGTTATTGACTGAAAGATGTATTTCTGACAGAAAATATTTCAAAAGTATGTAGTAATTTTTTAGTTTGAGATTTATATCCATCAAATACTTAACTTTTAATTCAAAACGAACATAGCAAAATTAATAAAAAAAATCCAATTGGTGTCCAGAAATCACGACAAGCACTTAGTTAATTTACACAAGACAGGAAGTTGAGGGCTACATCAATCATCCAGATTGGAGACCCACTCTTTGGGGTTCCAACTGGGAGACTTTCTAAGAGGACTCCCCAGCTTGACTGACATGGGCCGTGGTTTGTTTTTGGAGTTCCGCAGCCATTCCTCGTACGCTTTCTGTGCCTTCTCCTTCCTCTGCCGCTCTTTCTCCTCCTTCTGCCTCTGCTCCTCCTTCTCCTTCCTCTTCTTCTCCTTCGCCTCGGCCTCCTTCGTCCTGAGCCACTCCTCCAGCTGGCTCCGGTCCTTCTCGGGTCGGCTCATCTTCTCCATCTTCTGGCGGACTCTCTCTCTCGCCTCCTTTTCCTCCTTCTCCTGTCTCTTGCGCTCGAACCAAGCTCTCAGCTTCTCGAGGCGAATCTCCTCCATGATCCTCTGCTCCTCCTCCATCTGGCGCGCCCTCTGCTCCTCCTCAAGTTGCTTCTGCCGCCTCTGTTGCCTCTGTTCCTCCTGCTTCCTCTTGCACCATCGCAGCCACGCTTCGTGGCCCTGGTGTACTCTCGGCCACACTACATGTGGCCTTTCCCTGGCATGGCCTGGTTCGCCGCTCCCCTGCTGCATCCTGCCACCACACACAGCTGCTATCTCACAAATTCACGCCTTGTGTATACGTCTTCCTCAACATACACGATAATGCTCATAGTGCAGTCACTTTATGGAAACAATGACTAGATTTATGGACACATAGGAAGGTAAAATTCAACTGATCAAAATTCACAGAATAATTGTACAACAGCTTACAAATTCCATTAATTAAACTCCACAAACATTTTTGCTCTCTTTTTCAGCCACTATCTATCCCCAAAAAACTTTTAATTGAAAGTTCATGAAACAAAAACAGCATTCCTTGCTACAAAAACCCACAAACAACAATTAAGAGTGCATATAATTTCCCACATAACGTCTAAAATTTTCCTGAATCCACTAAAAGTTTCTTTTGATTTTCCAGAATTGTTAACAACAATAAAAATCATTGTTGAAATTGATGACTACAAAGAGAAAAATATTACTCAGAATTTCAGGTATTTCCGTTTAGACAAAATCCACTGAAGTTCTCTCATTACTTCTAAAACTTCTTTTCTAATAATTATTATTTCTTTGATAAATCGAATATGCTATATCGAACCGAAACTTATCAGGACAAATAAGAAATTAAAAACAATTCCCATTAAAATAAAATTAGTTTCCCCAGAATTTGTTCAGACAAAAATTTTCCATTATGTTTTCCTGCAATTGACATAAAAATAATTTGTTAGTATGTAACTAAAGCATATGGTACCAGATCGTTCCAGACAAATGTATGGCATCAGTTTCAGATCTGCTATTGCTTACTTTCTTTGACTAATGCCGTCTCAAAACAAAGCGAATCGTTTCGATAAGCACTCGTAACATAAGAGTGAACCGATGTTTACAGATTGAAATATGCATGTAACAGCATCAATGATATCGGAGAAAGTACGAGAGAAGTGGCACTCGCTGTACCGAGGTGTCAAGAACAATGATGCGTACATTTTTTGGCAAACCTCCTCTGACACCCACCCATGGTAGTAACCAAAGAGAACTACATACGTTAAAGAGTTCGTCTGGCCACCCCGCGTAAGCTTAGCTTTTGTTCAAGCAGCAGCGGCTTAAGAAACACATTTCACCCTGGCAGGTAGGCTCGAGCAACTTTTTGGTGCCCACCTCGCCGTAATATGTATTTTTAAACATATATTTAAAATTAAATAAAAATCATGGACTTCAGATTGTTGCTTATAATGAACCAGCGCTCAGAGTGACCTCCTGAGTCATCCGGTACTTAAGGGTGTCCAAGTGCGGTAAAATCATAATTTTATGTTTTTATGAAATATTGTTAGCATTGCAGACAATACTTGTGATTGTAGTTTCCTCTTACAAAACAATTTTAGCTCGCATAGATTTCTCAGAACGGTGCGTCAAAGTCAGAATTTGCTTGTTACACTGCCATGCAAATAGTGACAACCAATCAATCTACTTCAACGAAATAATTCACTGTGAATGTACATCCCATTAGTTATGCAATAAAACATTTAAAAACCTACAATGCAGTATTTTTAATTTTTTGAATAATCTCAAACATACAGAAAACATTTACAAAATTCAACATTAATAAAATAAAATTATTTTGTGGGATGTTTGTTAATGTATTACTACGTACCCCATTGCATGTTATTTCACTGTGAATTGTTTCACTTGCATAAGTCAACTGGTTTTCACTATTTGCATGGCAGCAGAACAAGTATCGTCTACAAAAACTAACAATATTTCATAAAAAAATATAATTTTATCGCACTTGAACACCCTTAAGACCATGCTAGGTATTTTTTTCACGTTGGTGAGTATATATATATAAGAACTCTTTGAAAAAATTCAAGCCTGATAGTAGTCACACGATGCACAAATCTGAGCAGTTGTTTGTCAAAACAGAGCACCGTTGGTTCGCAAAAATAGTTAGCTTGATTTTGGCATGTTTTCATTACAAAAAGTGGCGATACTATGGGTGCAAGAATCTGACAAATCTATACGGGCAATTTGGGCCATGAATTCAAAACCATGTTAACTCAAAAATCCTAGAATTAGCAATATATATATATATATATATCTTCATTGTGTGAATGTATTTCTATCCTAAATATGTCACTAATTACTGTCAAGTTACTGTATTTTCGTTAGTAACCAATTCTAGATAGATTAAATGAACACGAAAAGTATATGACATTTTATTGATATTTCTTACAGTTAGGAGTTAGCATTGTTTGGAATTCAGGTCCCTAATTGTTACCAAAAAATTATGTACAAATGTATATATTTGTAACAAAACTCTGTAGATATTAGTTGATGTGGAAATTTTGCTGCTTTAAAAATATTTCAAAATCATTATAAAACTACCGGGCATGACATTACACCACTTTGGCTAGGCCCTAGTGGCCAGTGATACAGCTGCAGCCATGAATCTGGTCAGAATCTTACTGGTTATTGTTGGAGGACACTGACAGGGAGCTGGTCATACGGACCAACTCATCCTCATCCAGAGGCTCGGCCCATATGGCAGAGTTGGTGCTGTTGACGGGCACCTCCATCTCTTGGTCTCCCGCTCCTGTGACCCACGAGTGTGCCATGATACAGTCCAATAGCGCCTGCCACAATCCTTGATGTTAGACTCTGAAACTACATTTAATAAATCCTCACTCCCCTGAAGGAACTTGAAAAGAGAAGCAATATTGGTGACTAAGCTATGAGCGCCAAGATTAACACAATAATTAATGTTGTGAGATGTTTTCTCTCTGGTAGCTGGTTTGAACCTCAGGGGTGCCCCTGATACGTGACTAAATGTCGTTTCACGCGGTCAAATATTTATTGATTTCAATTCCTTGAATTAAATAAATTGATAACATGTCTGCTCAAGAAATTTTATTCAATTAAGATTGAAGGGACCGCTTGAAAAGTTATTTCACGATTTGTAAGCAAATTTTGCAATTATATATTAACTTTGCATGACACAGAAATATTTAGTTGAACTGATAAAAAATTTCTTATTGTTTTTGTGTATATTATTTAAAAGAAATAATACTCGGTTTTATTTTTAACAGGGTTATATTCGTATACAGAACTCAACTAATATGTTAGGCTACTTGAATTAATGTTATCAGAAAAAAACTCTACTCCATTCTAAAATATTTCGATTCAAGAACATTTCAAACATGCTCGAAACGAAAATCTTTGACGAAATTCACGACATTAAATAAATTGAAAGACAAAATGGCTGCGGTTATGACGTCAATATGGCGCCACATAGCATTCAAGAGATTGAATTCAATAAATATGATAGAAGGTTCAAGCAAAATGTGATTGTGCGAAAGGGCCTTAAGCGAGGATGTTTCTGTAGTGGTTCGCCATTGTGTCCCGTAGGATGGTGATGAGGGGACAACACAACATCCTGTCCTAGACTCATGGAGGTAATGGTATGGTTTCCTTCCGGGCCGGGAATCAAACCCGGGACCCATAAACCCACCAGCCAAGAACGCCAAACCCTGAACCAAGCGGTCGAACGATTACATACGTGGAACACTAAATTAAGTACACTAATATTATTGTTGCGAGCCGCGACTGTCTGGCTGGGCGGTGTATTACGATACTGTGGTGGCGGAGTTAGGACACCCCCTTCCCACTCACTCCTCGGCGCCGTGGCTGTCGGGCAGGGCGGCGAAATACAATACAGTGGCGGCAGCGCTAAAAGGCCTCCTCGGGTGCCGCATGGATTGTATTACTCCATGATAACCACCTGCGCCCAGTATCGGGTAACCGAGAGAAAATATCGTGATCTGGAATGATCCTGTTCC